>OY804577.1:99078332-99392685 GCA_963680875.1 Bathymodiolus brooksi | reverse complement strand
ATATGTAGGTGCCATATATATACATGATATGTAGGTGCCATATATATACATGATATGTAGGTGTGCCATATATATACATGATATGTAGGTGCCATATATATACATGATATGTAGGTGCCAATATATACATATATGTAGGTGCCATATATATACATGATATGTAGGTGCCATATATATACATGATATGTAGGTGCCATATATATACATGATATGTAGGTGCCATATATATACATGATATGTAGGTGCCATATATATACATGATATGTAGGTGCCATATATATACATGATATGTAGGTGCCATATATATACATGATATGTAGGTGCCATATATATACATGATATGTAGGTGCCATATATATACATGATATGTAGGTGCCATATATATACATGATATGTAGGTGCCATATATATACATGATATGTAGGTGCCATATATATACATGATATGTAGGTGCCATATATATACATGATATGTAGGTGCCATATATATACATGATATGTAGGTGCCATATATATACATGATATGTAGGTGCCATATATATACATGATATGTAGGTGCCATATATATACATGATATGTAGGTGCCATATATATACATGATATGTAGGTGCCATATATATACATGATATGTAGGTGCCATATATATACATGATATGTAGGTGCCATATATATACATGATATGTAGGTGCCATATATATACATGATATGTAGGTGCCAAATATATACATGATATGTAGGTGCCATATATATACATGATATGTAGGTGCCATATATATACATGATATGTAGGTGCCATATATATACATGATATGTAGGTGCCATATATATACATGATATGTAGGCGCCATATATATACATGATATGTAGGTGCCATATATATACATGATATGTAGGTGCCATATATATACATGATATGTAGGTGCCATATATATATATGATATGTAGGTGCCATATATATACATGATATGTAGGTGCCATATATATACATGATATGTAGGTGCCATATATATACATGATATGTAGGTGGCCATATATATACATGATATGTAGGTGCCATATATATACATGATATGTAGGTGCCATATATATTACATGATATGTAGGTGCCATATATATACATGATATGTAGGTGCCATATATATACATGATATGTAGGTGCCATATATATACATGATATGTAGGTGCCATATATATACATGATATGTAGGTGCCATATATATACATGATATGTAGGTGCCATATATATACATGATATGTAGGTGCCATATATATACATGATATGTAGGTGCCATATATATACATGATATATAGGTGCCATATATATACATGATATGTAGGTGCCATATATATACATGATATGTAGGTGCCATATATATACATGATATGTAGGTGCCATATATATACATGATATGTAGGTGCCATATATATACATGATATGTAGGTGCCATATATATACATGATATGTAGGTGCCATATATATACATGATATGTAGGTGCCATATATATACATGATATGTAGGTGCCATATATATACATGATATGTAGGTGCCATATATATACATGATATGTAGGTGCCATATATATACATGATATGTAGGTGCCAAATATATACATGATATGTAGGTGCCATATATATACATGGTATGTAGGTGCCATATATATACATGATATGTAGGTGCCATATATATACATGATATGTAGGTGCCATATATATACATGATATGTAGGTGCCATATATATACATGATATGTAGGTGCCATATATATACATGATATGTAGGTGCCATATATATACATGATATGTAGGTGCCATATATATACATGATATGTAGGTGCCATATATATACATGATATGTAGGTGCCATATATATACATGATATGTAGGTGCCATATATATACATGATATGTAGGTGCCATATATATACATGATATGTAGGTGCCATATATATACATGATATGAAGGTGTCATATATATACATGATATGTAGGTGCCATATATATACATGATATGTAGGTGCCATATATATACATGATATGTAGGTGCCATATATATACATGATATGTAGGTGCCATATATATACATGATATGTAGGTGCCATATATATACATGATATGTAGGTGCCATATATATACATGATATGTAGGTGCCATATATATACATGATATGTAGGTGCCAAATATATACATGATATGTAGGTGCCATATATATACATGATATGTAGGTGCCATATACATACATGATATGTAGGTGCCATATATATACATGATATGTAGGTGCCAAATTATACATGATATGTAGGTGCCATATATATACATGATATGTAGGTGCCATATATATACATGATATGTAGGTGCCATATATATACATGATATGTAGGTGCCATATATATACATGATATGTAGGTGCCATATATATACATGATATGTAGGTGCCAAATATATACATGATATGTAGGTGCCATATATATACATGATATGTAGGTGCCATATACATACATGATATGTAGGTGCCATATATATACATGATATGTAGGTGCCATATATATACATGATATGTAGGTGCCATATATATACATGATATGTAGGTGCCATATATATACATGATATGTAGGTGCCATATATATACATGATATGTAGGTGCCATATATATACATGATATGTAGGTGCCATATATATACATGATATGTAGGTGCCATATATATACATGATATGTAGGTGCCATATATATACATGATATGTAGGTGCCATATATATACATGATATGTAGGTGCCATATATATACATGATATGTAGGTGCCATATATATACATGATATGTAGGTGCCAATATATACATGATATGTAGGTGCCATATATATACATGATATGTAGGTGCCATATATATACATGATATGTAGGTGCCATATATATACATGATATGTAGGTGCCATATATATATACATGATATGTAGGTGCCATATATATACATGATATGTAGGTGCCATATATATACATGATATGTAGGTGCCATATATATACATGATATGTAGGTGCCATATATATACATGATATGTAGGTGCCATATATATACATGATATGTAGGTGCCATATATATACATGATATGTAGGTGCCATATATATACATGATATGTAGGTGACATATATATACATGATATGTAGGTGCCAAATATATACATGATATGTAGGTGCCATATATATACATGATATGTAGGTGCCATATATATACATGATATGTAGGTGCCATATATATACATGATATGTAGGTGCCATATATATACATGATATGTAGGTGCCATATATATACATGATATGTAGGTGCCATATATATACATGATATGTAGGTGCCATATATATACATGATATGTAGGTGCCAAATATATACATAATATGTAGGTGCCATATATATACATGATATGTAGGTGCCATATATATACATGATATGTAGGTGCCATATATATACATGATATGTAGGTGCCATATATATACATGATATGTAGGTGCCATATATATACATGATATGTAGGTGCCATATATATACATGATATGTAGGTGCCATATATATACATGATATGTAGGTGCCATATATATACATGATATGTAGGTGCCATATATATACATGATATGTAGGTGCCATATATATACATGATATGTAGGTGCCATATATATACATGATATGTAGGTGCCATATATATACATGATATGTAGGTGCCATATATATACATGATATGTAGGTGCCATATATATACATGATATGTAGGTGCCATATATATACATGATATGTAGGTGCCATATATATACATGATATGTAGGTGCCATATATATACATGATATGTAGGTGCCATATATATACATGATATGTAGGTGCCATATATATACATGATATGTAGGTGCCATATATATACATGATATGTAGGTGCCATATATATACATGATATGTAGGTGCCATATATATACATGATATGTAGGTGCCAAATATATACATGATATGTAGGTGCCATATATATACATGATATGTAGGTGCCATATATATACATGATATGTAGGTGCCATATATATACATGATATGTAGGTGCCATATATATACATGATATGTAGGCGCCATATATATACATGATATGTAGGTGCCATATATATACATGATATGTAGGTGCCATATATATACATGATATGTAGGTGCCATATATATATATGATATGTAGGTGCCATATATATACATGATATGTAGGTGCCATATATATACATGATATGTAGGTGCCATATATATACATGATATGTAGGTGCCATATATATACATGATATGTAGGTGCCATATATATACATGATATGTAGGTGCCATATATATACATGATATGTAGGTGCCATATATATACATGATATGTAGGTGCCATATATATACATGATATGTAGGTGCCATATATATACATGATATGTAGGTGCCATATATATACATGATATGTAGGTGCCATATATATACATGATATGTAGGTGCCATATATATACATGATATGTAGGTGCCATATATATACATGATATGTAGGTGCCATATATATACATGATATGTAGGTGCCATATATATACATGATATGTAGGTGCCATATATATACATGATATGTAGGTGCCATATATATACATGATATGTAGGTGCCATATATATACATGATATGTAGGTGCCATATATATACATGATATGTAGGTGCCATATATATACATGATATGTAGGTGCCATATATATACATGATATGTAGGTGCCATATATATACATGATATGTAGGTGCCATATATATACATGATATGTAGGTGCCATATATATACATGATATGTAGGTGCCATATATATACATGATATGTAGGTGCCAAATATATACATGATATGTAGGTGCCATATATATACATGGTATGTAGGTGCCATATATATACATGATATGTAGGTGCCATATATATACATGATATGTAGGTGCCATATATATACATGATATGTAGGTGCCATATATATACATGATATGTAGGTGCCATATATATACATGATATGTAGGTGCCATATATATACATGATATGTAGGTGCCATATATATACATGATATGTAGGTGCCATATATATACATGATATGTAGGTGCCATATATATACATGATATATAGGTGCCAAATATATACATGATATGTAGGTGCCATATATATACATGATATGTAGGTGCCATATATATACATGATATGTAGGTGCCATATATATACATGATATGTAGGTGCCATATATATACATGATATGTAGGCGCCATATATATACATGATATGTAGGTGCCATATATATACATGATATGTAGGCGCCATATATATACATGATATGTAGGTGCCATATATATACATGATATGTAGGTGCCATATATATACATGATATGTAGGTGCCATATATATACATGATATGTAGGTGCCATATATATACATGATATGTAGGTGCCATATATATACATGATATGTAGGTGCCATATATATACATGATATGTAGGTGCCATATATATACATGATATGTAGGTGCCATATATATACATGATATGTAGGTGCCATATATATACATGATATGTAGGTGCCATATATATACATGATATGTAGGTGCCATATATATACATGATATGTAGGTGCCATATATATACATGATATGTAGGTGCCAAATATATACATGATATGTAGGTGCCATATATATACATGATATGTAGGTGCCATATATATACATGATATGTAGGTGCCATATATATACATGATATGTAGGTGCCATATATATACATGATATGTAGGTGCCATATATATACATGATATGTAGGTGCCATATATATACATGATATGTAGGTGCCATATATATACATGATATGTAGGTGCCATATATATACATGATATGTAGGTGCCATATATATACATGATATGTAGGTGCCATATATATACATGATATGTAGGTGCCATATATATACATGATATGTAGGTGCCATATATATACATGATATGTAGGTGCCATATATATACATGATATGTAGGTGCCAAATATATACATGATATGTAGGTGCCATATATATACATGATATGTAGGTGCCATATATATACATGATATGTAGGTGCCATATATATACATGATATGTAGGTGCCATATATATACATGATATGTAGGTGCCATATATATACATGATATGTAGGTGCCATATATATACATGATATGTAGGTGCCATATATATACATGATATGTAGGTGCCATATATATACATGATATGTAGGTGCTCAACAACATCAGGGATTATAGGGGTTAGGATTATGGTGTTTAGTGCCATTTTCAACAATATTTCAGTAATATCGTTGCAGTTAGTTATATTTGTGGAGGAAACCGGAGAAAATCACCAACACTGTACCAATGGAAAGGCATTACCACCCGTAAGTATCCGGTGATCAACACTGTATGTATATTGTATATAGTTCCTAATATAAATTTCCGACCATCAACGCTGTACCAATGGACGGACATTACCTCCCATAAATATCGGGCAATCGACATTGTACCAATGTACATATATTATCATATATCGATATCCTATGATCACCACTGTGAACAAATGTACAGATATTACCAGTATTCGTCAGTCAACACTGATATTACCTCCGATCAATATCCAGAAATTAACATTATGCACCACAGGATAGATATTTTATGCGATCAGAATCTGGCCATCAACACTTTACAGATATATCTCCGATCAATATCCAGCGATATATTACCTCCGATCATTATCCGACGATCAACGCTGTGCATCATAGAACAGTTACGACCTCTGATGAGTATTTAGCCCGAATAATCCAGTGGTTATATTATGCTTTGCTATATTAACAATAGTAGAGTAGCGATAGCGGATAGAGGGCGCTGAATTATTCGAGTTCAGAGTATTAGCCTTTCAACAATTGTATTATCTCCGGGAAACATCCAGGGATCAACATTGGATTATCTCCGGGAAATATCCAGAGATCAACATTGTATTATCTCTGGGAAGCATCCAGGGATCAACATTGCATTATCTCCGGGAAACATCCAGGGATCAACATTGTATTATCTCAGGGAAACATCCAGACATCAACATTGTATTATCTCCGGGAAACATCCAGTGATCAACATTGCATTATCTCCGGGAAACATCCAGGGATCAACATTGTATTATCTCCGGGAAACATCCAGTGATCAACACTGTATTATCTCCGGGAAACATCCAGTGATCAACATTGTATTATCTCCGGGAAACATCCAGTGATTAACATTGTATTATCTCCGGGAAACATCCAGTGATCAACATTGTATTATCTCCGGGAAACATCCAGTGATCAACATTGCATTATCTTTGGGAAACATCCAGGGATCAACATTGTATTATCTCCGGGAAACATCCAGTGATCAACATTGTATTATCTCAGGGAAACATCCAGACATCAACATTGTATTATCTCCGGGAAACATCCAGTGATCAACATTGCATTATCTCCGGGAAACATCCAGGGATCAACATTGTATTATCTCCGGGAAACATCCAGTGATCAACATTGTATTATCTCCGGGAAACATCCAGTGATCAACATTGTATTATCTCAGGGAAATATCCAGTGATTAACATTGTATTATCTCCGGGAAACATCCAGTGATCAACATTGTATTATCTCCGGGAAACATCCAGTGATCAACATTGTATTATCTCCGGGAACGTCCAGGGATCAGCATTGTATTATCTCCGGGAAATATCCAGGGATCAACATTGTATTATCTCCGGGAAACATACAGTGATCAACATTGTATTATCTCCGGGAAACATCCAGGGATCAACATTGTATTATCTCCGGCAAACATCCAGTGATCAACATTGTATTATCTCCGGGAAACATCAAGGGATCAACATTGTATTATCTCCGGGAAACATCCAGGGATCAACATTGCATTATCTCCGTGAAACATCCAGGGATCAACATTGTATTATTTCCGGGAAACATCCAGGGATCAACATTGTATTATCTCCGGGAAACATCCAGTGATCAACATTGCATTATCTCCGGGAAACATCCAGGGATCAACATTGTATTATCTCCAGGAAATATCCAGTGATCAACATTGTATTATCTTCGTGAAACATCCAGTGATCAACATTGTATTATCTCCGGGAAACATCCAGGGATCAACATTGCATTATCTCCGTGAAACATCCAGGGATCAACATTGTATTATTTCCGGGAAACATCCAGGGATCAACATTGTATTATCTCCGGGAAACATCCAGGGATCAACATTATATTATTTCCGTGAAATATCCAGTGATCAACATTGTATTATCTCCGGGAAACATCCAGTGATCAACATTGTATTATCTCCGGGAAACATCAAGGGATCAACATTGTATTATCTCCGGGAAACATCCAGGGATCAACATTGTATTATCTCCGGCAAACATCCAGTGATCAACATTGTATTATCTCCGGGAAACATCAAGGGATCAACATTGTATTATCTCCGGGAAACATCCAGTGATCAACATTGCATTATCTTTGGGAAACATCCAGGGATCAACATTGTATTATCTCCGGGAAACATCCAGTGATCAACATTGTATTATCTCAGGGAAACATCCAGACATCAACATTGTATTATCTCCGGGAAACATCCAGTGATCAACATTGCATTATCTCCGGGAAACATCCAGGGATCAACATTGTATTATCTCCGGGAAACATCCAGTGATCAACATTGTATTATCTCCGGGAAACATCCAGTGATCAACATTGTATTATCTCAGGGAAATATCCAGTGATTAACATTGTATTATCTCCGGGAAACATCCAGTGATCAACATTGTATTATCTCCGGGAAACATCCAGTGATCAACATTGTATTATCTCCGGGAACGTCCAGGGATCAGCATTGTATTATCTCCGGGAAATATCCAGGGATCAACATTGTATTATCTCCGGGAAACATACAGTGATCAACATTGTATTATCTCCGGGAAACATCCAGGGATCAACATTGTATTATCTCCGGCAAACATCCAGTGATCAACATTGTATTATCTCCGGGAAACATCAAGGGATCAACATTGTATTATCTCCGGGAAACATCCAGGGATCAACATTGCATTATCTCCGTGAAACATCCAGGGATCAACATTGTATTATTTCCGGGAAACATCCAGGGATCAACATTGTATTATCTCCGGGAAACATCCAGTGATCAACATTGCATTATCTCCGGGAAACATCCAGGGATCAACATTGTATTATCTCCAGGAAATATCCAGTGATCAACATTGTATTATCTTCGTGAAACATCCAGTGATCAACATTGTATTATCTCCGGGAAACATCCAGGGATCAACATTGCATTATCTCCGTGAAACATCCAGGGATCAACATTGTATTATTTCCGGGAAACATCCAGGGATCAACATTGTATTATCTCCGGGAAACATCCAGGGATCAACATTATATTATATCCGTGAAATATCCAGTGATCAACATTGTATTATCTCCGGGAAACATCCAGTGATCAACATTGTATTATCTCCGGGAAACATCAAGGGATCAACATTGTATTATCTCCGGGAAACATCCAGGGATCAACATTGTATTATCTCCGGCAAACATCCAGTGATCAACATTGTATTATCTCCGGGAAACATCAAGGGATCAACATTGTATTATCTCCGGGAAACATCCAGGGATCAACATTGCATTATCTCCGGGAAACATCCAGGGATCAACATTGTATTATTTCCGGGAAACATCCAGGGATCAACATTGTATTATCTCCGGGAAACATCCAGTGATCAACATTGCATTATCTCCGGGAAACATCCAGGGATCAACATTGTATTATCTCCGGGAAACATCCAGTGATCAACATTGTATTATCTCCGGGAAACATCCAGTGATCAACATTGTATTATCTCCGGGAAACATCCAGGGATCAACATTGCATTATCTCCGTGAAACATCCAGGGATCAACATTGTATTATTTCCGGAAAACATCCAGGGATCAACATTGTATTATCTCCGGGAAACATCCAGGGATCAACATTATATTATTTCCGGGAAATATCCAGTGATCAACATTGTATTATCTCCGGGAAACATCCAGTGATCAACATTGTATTATCTCCGGGAAACATCAAGGGATCAACATTGTATTATCTCCGGGAAACATCCAGTGATCAACATTATATTATCTCCGGGAAACATCCAGGGATCAACATTGCATTATCTCCGGGAAATATCCAGTGATCAACATTGCATTATCTCCGGAAAACATCCAGGGATCAACATTGTATTATCTCCGGGAAACATCCAGTGATCAACATTGTATTATCTCCGGGAGACATCCAGGGATCAACATTGTATTATCTCCGGGAAACATCCAGGGATCAACATTGTATTATCTCCGGGAAACATCCAGGGATCAACATTGTATTAATGAACAGACATTACCTCAGCTCTATATCCGCCAATTACCACTGTGTATTTCTGCTCACCTCTGAACATTTTGGGGATATCAACACTGGGTAGAGCTGCGATCAATATCGGTCAATAAACACAATCGGCAAACCTCGTATGATTGCGTGACCTCCATCTAAAATCGTCTGTACAAGGCAATTTGTTATGTATATACGCCGCACATTGTGATTCGTTGGACGACTGTTTATTCTAAATATCCTGAACGATGCATAGACAAGTTCTTAAACGTAAGACGGAAATATTGTATGAAAAGCATAAACTGTATGGACACGATATAAACAGGTGTATAATGGATGTAAAAAACGAGTTTATGCAAGAAAATATATGGTTGCTATGATATGATCTATATGGATGCTGCCATTTTGTTAATCCGGTTACTATGAAAGTAGATCCAGGGCGGCATACGTGATACATTCGGGGCTAGTGGAAGGAACGTAATAATCCAAGGGGAGCCAAATGACAATTAACACTGTGTATCACTAGATAAGGTTTATTTATGATCAGTATCCGAATATCAAAACTGCACTATTAACCAGGTTTATCTCCGATCAATATGCTCTTCAAAATCCCAGCTGAGGTGTTCTATGCCTATGAACTATGAAGGTTCTCTAACTCCCATATCCCCGAGACTGAGAGCACGACCACTGGAATTTAAAATGTACAAAAGAACTACGTTTGTTTGTTTGTACCAAGGACTAATCAGACAATTATGTTGCAGTCAATACACAAAATTGTAAAAGCCTACTCCCAAGACAAGGAGTCTAGAGAACGATTTCGTTTTTTAATTATCAGTAAAATTCTGAACTCTACTCAACTAAAAATTCATAAGACAAACATGTAGACCATCACTGTAAAAACAGCTTGAAGATATCAAAGGGGTAATCAGAAAGCTGTAAATCGAATAAGGACAGACAGTACAATGACAAAAAGAAAAAGGACAAAACAACAAACAACAATCTACAAAACACTACACAGAAAACTAAAGATCGAGCAACACGAACCCCACTTAAAACCGGAGGTGAACTGGTGCTTCGGAAGGGTGAGCAGTTCCTGTTCCACTGGCATCACCCATCGTGTTACTCTTGTTACAAACCCAGTGATACTAGTAAGTCATGAAAGAGGAAAGGACCGGACTGTGATTACGACAAACGGAACATTTCCGTAGTCATTTGTGACAGACATGCAATAACGGTTAGCCAAGTCATGTTGGCGACTGTAAGAGTTTCGAAGTGATAGCTTCAACTTAATTTGGTACTGCTTTGACAACTATTTTACCTATTTTGTTCCAGTATTGTTATAAATACTGTTATAGTAACAGCCGGAACCTTTTAGCCGTAATGAAAGCGGAAGGTTTGGCGCTTTAAAATCTGTTTCAACCCACCATTTCTTTAGAAATGCCTGTACCAAGTCAGGGTCATTACGGTTTTCACAGTTTTCCGGTTGTTGACTGATTTTGTCTGTTTATATTCTTATGAGTTTTGACTTTCCCTTTGGAATATTGTTCAGAATTCGGTAATTTTGTTATTACCCTTTCTAACCAAGAGGAACCATTGGTTCAGTAGCTGCATTGTGAGCTGCAACCTACTATCAAGAAAATCATGATAGCAACCACAAACTCTGGAATATATTCTACACCATCAATGCATGTATAATTCTATAATTTTTATTGAAATGTATGTTTTAATCCTCAGTATATTTGCCCATGGTATGCTAATTATGAAATATTGTATTGTGTGTTCTTGTGTCTTGTGTATCCAATGTTGCCAGTCTCTCTTGATGGTCAATTCTTGATTTCCCCTTCGGTTTCTCTAACGTTTATTAATTATATGCATATAATTTACATGATTTTGAGCATTTTAAACCTGTATGATGTTCCTGGTTGTCTCATCGACCTCTTGTACTTGGTTATATATAGTGTTTGAACAAAATTATGTAAAACATTTCTGTGTTGACTTTCTAGTTTCTAATTGGTTTCTGAGGTTGATTTGACTGTTTGGTGTTTTATACTTATCGTCGTTTGAAAATGGCGTAATAAACAAGAATGACGTAAATATCAGTTTAAGAGAAAATCACAATCCAGATAGAAGGTTATGGTATTTAACGCCACTTTCAACAATATTTCAGTTATATCGTGGCGGAGAGAAAACAAGAAGATAAACTATAACTAGATTTCACCTTGGTCACAATGTCCCTATTGTCTTTTACGAGTAACCTTGATTTCTCATGTCCTGTGTGGTACGAAATTGAATTTTATACATGTTCGTAAACAATGAATGTGGTGTGAATTTGATCATGTGATACATACTTGTACATTGGGTCATGTGAAACTATTTTAAATATTCGTAAGATTCCCATGCTATGAATGATCTCCATTCAGAGGGGTATACAGTTAAATCTCAGAATGTTCAAGGTTAAGAAAAAAAACCGCATCGGTGGTGTAATGGTTAGCGTGCTCGCCTCGAGTGCGGTAGATTGTGGATTCGAGTCCCGGTCGGGTCAAACCAAAGACTATAACATTGGTATTTGCTCCTTCTCCGCTAAACACACAGAATTAAGGAGAAAGAGCAAAGACTGGTTGGCTCGATATCAGGATAATGCGTCTGAGTAGAGCGACATGTCTACCCGTGGGCTGTTACTGCAAAGAGCTAGCACTATAAAATTCCAAATTAGCATGTTGGTCTAGTACAAAGCGGACATCATTGTCATCTCAACATAGGTAACATGTACTCGCCATGATATAGCTGAAAAATGCTCATTTGGATATAAGCAACAATTACTCACTCACTCAAGTATAAAAACAATCGTACCAGTACCATGGGGTTGATCAATACGATAATCATATACACATGTTTCTTGCTTCATAGCAAATGATTAAATGTTGATAACCTTGTGTTTTGGGCTGTTATTCGTCAACAAGAACAATGGTTTTCAGTTATTTCATAGGAAAACCCGGAGAAATCCCGATAGTGTGTAGGTGTATGGAAACCTTAGCACTTGTGGTGACTATTGGGACGCAACCTCATGTCAGTAGTGTGTTGTGATAGGCTTGTGATCAAAGGTCAACAACCATTAACAACTTAGTCGTCCTGGCCCATTGAACCTTATGGAAATGCACGGGTTTTATTTATTTATTTACATGTGACACACTTTCGTAAGGAAATCTTCATATGATTTTAAAACCACAAGAAAATATATATAAAAACTAAATATCACCAAATTGAAAATAAACATAATGGTTAAAATAGAAATCAACTAAAAATTAACCGAAACAAAGGATGCTAATTTTCATGCACTCTGCTGAGTTGAAACTACTCATTTTCCTAGATTGGTAAAGGCTCTCGGGCGGATTTAAATACCCATTTTCTTGGGCATATTCACGGGCAGAGTTAAAACTATCCATTTACCTCCTTTTTGCAGGTACACAAGAGGAGTTAAAACTCGTGTGGAGTTAACATAGTTTTACAATGCTGAACATCCATTCTGTCAGAAATGTCAGTCATGAAGTCACGATATTGTGATATATAGCAATTGTATGCAATAAATATTTTAAATTGAAACAGTGAAAGTGAGGCTCGGACATGAAATGTTTTGCCATTGCATATTTGTTTGGCTGCAAAATATTCGGAATCTATTCAGATATAATTCTGGGTAAATTTTGATGAAAAACATTTTTTTTTCCATTTTTAGGGTTAGTGTTAGGCTTAATGGTGCTTAATTCCACTTTCAATGTATTACAGTTATATCGTGGCGGTCAATTTTATTGGTGGAGGGAAACGGAGTACCCGGAGAAAACCACCGACCTTTCGCAAATCACTGACAAACTTTATCACACATAAGCGAGATTCGAACTCCCAACATTAGTGATTATTGGCACCGATTACATAGGTGGTCATAAATCCAACTACCAAACGATAATGATCACGACGGCCTTTTTATTTGTAATATTTGGTTTCCATTATTTGTACCATCTATATTGGTTGTGTTTATAGTAAGTATCTTCGTTAAGTTTCCTCGTGATGGTAATTATCATCTTGTTTTTATATCTTTTTTTCTTGTATAACACTTTATTACCCAGTAGGCTATATTATTAATTACACCTTATATAAGAATGCTGAATTTTGATTGGTTAATAACCGTGATATTTTTTTTACAAATTCAGGCCTTGCATTGTGAATTTGCAGAATTTTTACTTCATGTAGGTGTATTTGCATAAGATTTAACTTTTTTTCATGGTATTTGCAAAATCGTATTTGCCGTTTTTACCCTTCACCGAGACGCTTGTAACACAATTTGTAACACGTTATCAGTTGTGCGTTTTATGTAACAATCGTATTTGCCGTTTTTACCCTTCACCGAGACGCTTGTAACAAAATTTGTTAAACGTTATCAGTTGTGCGTTTTATGTAACATCATTCGGTAGAATTAAACAGATACATCATGTTAGATCCTGAAAACGACAAGCAGAAGGTATTATTTATTTAGCCAGTGTTCTAAATAATATTCGGTGTAATTAAACAGATATATCATGTTTGGGAGGGGTATTTGCGAAAAATACCAGTCTTGAGACTAAATATACCTCGCCATTCGGCTCGGGAAATTGTTCGTCTCTCGACTGGTATTTTTCGCAAATACCCCTCCCAAACACGATATATCTGTATAGAATACTAGTCTGGTTTGTATTTATACAGCGAGAACATCATTTTGCTCCAAAATGCTTTGCCGGTCTATTATGGCTTTTAAGGCCATAAGGGATCGATAAAAGCGCTTTCTTCAAAAAAGAATGAAGATAACCTACAAATTTAAAAAATTTCATAAAATTTCAAAATTCTAAAATCTATAAAAAAAAAATTAAATTTTTAAAGTTCAAAATTTTCCAAAAATTTCAAAATGATAATATTTTCAAAAAGTTTCAAAAATTTCAGTTTTCATAAAATTTCCAAATTTTAATATTTAAATGATAATATTGAAAAATGATAAAACAATTATAGCCTACCATTTCGGTCAATACTATGGCCTTCTTCAAAAAGAATGAAGATTACCTAAGATTGAAATTGGCTGGTTAATAAAAGTATTTAAGAAATGGGTGTTTTCATAATGGACCGGTTATATGTCCTCGATTAAGTCATAATGGCCCTCGGAAGGTTGTATTAACTTTCCTTGAGCCATTATGACTAACCTTGGACATATAACCGGTCCATTATGAAAACACCCATTTATTAATACTATAGTATTGTTTTTCAAGAGGTGTTGTATATTAATAGATCATTATTAATGATGCACCGGTATAAATTATACAACTAGTAGTTAAATGACCCCTTAAGGATTGACTAAGATTTTAAATTATATTGTTACAAAATTGACCTATATTCGTTATAATTACTTATAATCAGTGAGTAAGGTCCGGTTTAGAGATGTGACTTATAACACAGGAGATTGATTCATAATTTTGATAATGTTGTGACGCTGTGTTTATTTGATTATTTTAGTATTAATAGGGCAAAATAAATAAGCATATATCACCCTTATGGTTTACCCAGCCTACCCTGGGATATATTGCTTCACCATGATTTATTTATCCCAGATGGCCCATACTAGTCTAGTTTTTGTTGCAGCACCTTTTGTGCGATGTCGATTCCAGAATATAATATATTATTCCTCACTAAACTGAAAGTAACAATTGGTCGTATATTGAATGTAAAATGTGTCATGTGGAATGTTAAGTGATTACCCTCATTATTTTTTTTCATGTTATGTGTGATACCGATTGTATTATGCGTTCCTTGTTCCTTACAGTACGGAATTATTCTACCAAGAAGAGTTGTTTGGGCATTAAATGAATTTCATGGAATGCTCGCATTTATGATATTTTTTAATTAATTGGTAATATGATTTTAAAACAACAATAGGCCTGACATTTGTTATTTGGGCGTATTGCATTTGCGCCAATTTTTGAAAAATGCAATATTTCATTTGTGCCACAAGGTTATATTTCATTTGCGCCATTTTCCAGGTAACATTCCAAGGTAAATTGTGTTCAATTGAGTTCATACCCACTTTCTTATACAAAAGTGTAAGTCATAAGTGTAAAATTTATATAGTGTTCACATGTTCGAGGTGACAAAATGGACATAATTCAATCGGAGACAAACAGAGGTAAAAAGTCCGTAATTTTCGACGATCACACATACAGATTGTCAAATGGTGACAAGTCGTACAGATGTACCAAAAAAAGCTGCAAAGCCAGAATCACAACAGATGCGGACAGCAAAACTATTTACCTGTATTATTGGCGCAAATGTAATATTTTATTTGTGGTGCAAATGAAATATGGTTTGTGGCGCAAATGAAAGATTTTTTTGGCGCAAATGAAATACCAATTAGCGCAAAAGCAATGCGTCGTTGTTATCTACCCTTTCTATATTTACATGTCCATTTTCTATGTTCTATAATAGGATTTATGTCTTATTCATAAATCCATTTATCCGACGAAACCGGAATATTATTCTTTATTTTAGCATGATCCATTATTGGGTAATGCGAATTGCATCTTGCGTAATTCTTTCCAATTTGTGCTCGTACAATCGTAACTACTCGGCCATTCTCGCTACCCTGCAAATAACCTCGTACGTACATAGTAGAAATTCTTCTTAAATTGTTTGCCGGAAGTTAAGCTAAGTTAAACCGCACAAAAATATAGTCCACCAAAATCCAATATGGAAGACATACTAAGTAAAATCTAATCATGCAAAACTAATTAAAACTTTAATTGAAATATAGAAAATTGTTGAAAATATAACTTTATCAAACTTTCATGTAACTGACATGTGAAAAGTAGTGCAATTTATACGCCTAATGCATACGAGGTTATTTGCAGGGTAGCGAGAATGGCCGAGTAGTTACGATTGGTGCTCGTAGTGACGTAACCCGAATAATCCAGTCGTTATATAACGCTTTGCTATATTAACGCCTGAACGACTTTCTCGATAAAATGCGTCAATCGGTAGCTTCAAATTAGCAATGCATTCTGGGTATAAACTGCGCGTGGTGACTTTTGGCACTAAAAGAAGGAGGAGCTTGTGAAATGTTTGTAAACATAGGTCAGTGGAGCGTTCAGGTGTCAAATGTTTTCATTGTACCCACGTGTTTGACCTTACTAATCTAAAAGGTGAAAAGAGAAGAAATGTAGGAAAACTAAATAATGAATTAAACATCGTTAATCAACTTGTCGATCTCCATTTCTTGTTGTTTGTAAACAATACCGGAAATTGAAAGAACCGCCTTGCCCATACTCGGCAAATAATCATCGCTGATTGGCTCTCTCTTTCAGAGAGCAGCTGACGCGTTTTTTATCACAAGGAGAGTTCAAGTCCTCATCCAGAGATAGTGCCGATAGAGGGCGCAGTATTATTCGAGTTAGTAGTGACGACATGGTTCACTGGGGTAAAACTGATGACCGTAACTGTAATTGCGGTCATCCCAAGATGGCGGACGTGGAATCAGGTAAGAATCTTTTTTGTCAATTAAATTGTTTCTATAATGTATTTTAAATGGCACATGCATTGGTACGATAATAATCTATGAACTTATCACAAGGAAATCACAAATTACGACTGAAAAATGTATATGAAAGAGAAAATCCGATTTTAAAAAATCGCTAAGATGACCGTAACTGAAAACTGAGATGACCGTAATTGCACCGCCGAATTATGATCAGTTACGGTCATCTTAGCGATATTTTTTAATCGGATTTTCTCTTTCATAAACATTTTTCAGTCGTAATTTGTGATTTCCTTGTGAAAAGTTCATAGATTACTATCGTACTAATGCATGTGTCATTTAAAATACATTATAGAAACAATTTAATCGACAAAAAAGATTCTTACCTAATTTCATGTCCGCCATCTTGGGATGACCGTAATTACAGTTACAGTTACGGTCATCAGCTTTACCCCAGTGATGGTTGTTTACAGATACAGAAAGAATTACCGGTCGTAAGGTGTGGTTAATTGGTTCATTCATTATTTAAAGAGCAGTTATTGAAGTAAACCATTTATTGAGTTAAGAAACTGGCACGGGAGAATCCATTTGGGATTGGCTAGACTTGGTATGAGCCTATAGCTATGGCTGCAGGGAAGACTTGGAATGTCACTGTATAGTTTGAGAATGTATCCTAATTTATTTTCATTCATACCAGTGTCAACATTTTTCAAACTCTAGAAATAGGTTCATTATTACAAAATTACCAGAAGACCAAATGTTCTTAGATTAAGCAAATTATGAGTGCTGCTCAAAAACACACTAGAAAAATTATGTAAATTTATACAAGCTATAAATAAATCTTTTGTTCTCTAGGATGTCTCACACCCTTGTCTCTGTTGTATATATGTATTGTAAATATATTTATATCCCCATTTAGTATTTGTTATTGTATATGTATGTCTTCTCTGCACCCTTGAATGTATATGGCTTGTGAGATTAAAGATGATTGATTGAGTGGTAATGATATTGGAAAATTATCTCTGAAAGAACTCAGGAAGAAACTAAATGATGAATTTAAGTGCACCCAGAGAAAGTCGCAGGGGTCAGTTATACAATTCCCCCAAATATCACATAGAATCGAGAGAGAAGTTTTAAAAAAAAAAAAAAAAAAAGTGATAGGGTGTATTTAAATTATTTAGGTAGTGATATATTACTGAGCACAATTTACAGGGCCCTTGAAACTAATACAAAAGTATATAAATTGTCTGGATGTGCAGAAACTTTTTCACTTAACTACTATGTACTTTGCAAATAATTGGTTTATTCCCAGTTTTAATTGGCATTATCTTTACTTAATTTTACATTAATTGTAGTATTGGCACAGCATAACGCAGCTCACATTGTGGCGGCTGTCTGGCAAGCTGAAAAGTTTCAGTTGATCAGCCAGTTTGGCATAATTCGCTGCGTTATATCGAACTTCAAGTCAATAACAAGGATCTCTGTTTCCAGGGTGTCTTGATTTTCAAACGGATAACTTGTGATTTTCCTACAATTTTCATATGGATATTATCTATTTATCTATCTAGTTGTTGCCATTTACAAAATTCGGCAACCGTTGAACATTTGAAAGTACGAAGCTAGTTGTCTTCATTTAAAGGGAAACTTTGCAAAAAAAATATTTTTTTATATGTTTTTCCTGATGTATAAATATGGATGTTTATATGTATATTAGCGTTTTATTATGTTGGATAAGGGAATGAAATCGATTTTAAAATTCTGTCAACGATACATGGAAGTCGCCATTTTGATAGCATCTCAATACCAAGTATCACGTGACGTCTAAATACCACCACGCCCCAAAACAAGCGTGACAAACCAGGGTCCTCATTCAGTGTCGATATGGCTTGTCAGGCGTACAGTTGTTTAACTTGATGGTAATTCTTTTTATTTTTCTTATTATTCTAAATTAATATGAATTTATTACACAATCACTTTTTGCAGATTTACGTTTTGCTTCTATAGATTATGGCAAAACAAATGAATCGGGGGGAAAGGTTCGTCTTTAATGAGACACATTTACAAAAGATTTTTTTCCAAAATTGAAGAACTACGAAATTAAGCTAAAAAAAAGAACGGACATCAGAACAATGCCCTGAATTCGTTAAAAAAAAATACAAAAAGGCCTATACTACGGGGCAACATTGTTTTAATGACATTATTCAGTAAGATCGCACTTTGTAATCGATCGTGCAAGCACTACAATAAAGATACACATAAGCTAAAAGCACAGAAAGTTACAGGGTAGGAAGCCATACAATTGAGAGGATTATGTAAACATAATTTGTAATAGATTTCATTTGACAATTACAGACGATGAGTATTATAAATAAGTTTATTATACAAAAACAAAGCGTAACATATAATATGTCTCTGCGTAACATATTTTGTTTATTTTAATCACGTCTTTCGAACTGGTGGACCCTTCTGATTAATCTAAGAATAGTCAAAAAAAATTTGTTCATCACAATAATTGATATTTCACCGCGAATATTTAGTTTGATGTATTGTTGTTGTGTATCAATCATAATTGTTATTTGTATATGCCCTCCTGGGGCCCTGATTTGGTTAATAATCTTATTTTAATTTCTATTTCTATAAGGAAAAATTGCATACGAATGGTTTTTTGTCTATTTTGCAAGAAGAATTTCTACCCTGTCCTGTTCACCCTGCTTTATTTCATAATTTTGGTTGTTGCTACATCATTCTGATGGGACACAAAAAAATCAAGATAAAAATGAACAATTCAATATAGCTTACGATCAATGGTAATCTTTTTTTTTTTTTGTGAAAATAGCCCATGAATCATTGGTGCATTAGGTGTGGATCCAGCAGTTTTGAAAACGGGGTGCCAGGCTCTTGTTTGACAATTTTTACCCAATTTATACACGAATTTTACTAAATTGTCGAACACCCCCTTGATCCAGCAGTGTGCATTAATATGCACCCATTCCTAATGTGATCAGGGTCGTGTATTTTTATCACCTATTAGAACCTTTAAAATGTGTATTGCATCTGCTATTCTAGTCACGGGTAGCGTAATTTGTTTTCATTTTATTTTCCGTTCTTATTATGTTTTTGTCTATTTGACTTGTGTACGTTGTTTGTATATATTCCTTGAACATGCCTTCAACCCTTAGGGGTAAAATTTTAGTTAGTTAACGGGTCGCAAAATGTGCATTGCGCTTCTGATTATTGCCAAATATTGTGACACATGTATTCAGGTATTCGGTCAGAGGCCCGTCGACCGGATGTAAAATGACACTTGTATATTCTGTCTGGCGATTTCCTGTGTGGACCTAAACTCATTACGCAATATTAGGTACCCTGCTGAGTGAACCGGTGTGAATGACCTGTCGTTTTCAGAATGAAGATAAAAATAAGTAAATCCCGCATTTCACTTCTTACTTCAGGAATTATTTGCCTTAATTTATTGAGGAATAAAATATTTAAAATTAAAATATGGTCTCTCGCTTCTGAAAATACATGAAAAATATAAGAAATATATTTTTCGCATAATATTTTACGTTTCGCTCATCAAAAATGACAAGCAAAAAAAGGAAAAGAAATTAACATTTTTAAATCACTTGCTCGCTCTGGACAACGTTTTTAGCACAAAATCCGAAGAACAAGAAGTAAATCTGGTGTGGCCTAATCTCTTTATAATTTTTGACTGCCCTTCATCTGTTTATACCGCTCATGATCATGATCTCTTCCGAACTTTGTCTAAATGAATATCAGTGGATATCAAATTTGTGTCGTTCTCGGACGTGGGTTGTTCTCGATTTCCCGACGTTGGGCACTCGCTGCCTCTTCCATTTGTCTGAGTTCTTCTTCCGTATATTCTGGCTCAAGTTGGTAACCAAACACCCCATAGTCGTCGAAATCTACATCACTTGAGGCGCTAGTCACTTTCCGTACCTGAGCTCGACATATTTAAGCTATAGCCAAAACGTTAATTTTGGGGCTTTATATAGAAATGTTCACAAACAAACAACACGCGTTGAACAAAAGAAAAGTAAAGAAATATTGATTGAGTAAAATCATAATCATTTGATTAAATTAAATTAATTAAAACATCTTTTTTTGAACACCGACTGTTAAAATAATGATTGAGTAAAATCATAATCATTTTCTTTTATTGTTAAAAAGAAAAATTCATTTCTAAACGTTTAGGCCTAAATCATTTTATTTAATATTAAAATTAAAACATCTTTTATGAACATCGATCGTTAAATTATTATGATGAGACAGCTATATATAGTTAGGCCAATTTGGCGCCTCTCATAATGAACACTTATAATTTCAAGGATGTTGTATACTTTTTTATCATCTAAAACATAATTTGTTCCTGTTATTTCAACATTATATTTATTCTAATGTTTTAAGAATATTTTATCTTTAATAGATAATAAACGATCTACCAACTCGTCTTGGAAAGCAAATAGTGTGTATTCAAATTCCCATTTTATTAATCCGGTTACCTTTAATTTTACACCTGTATAATTTTACCCTCCGGCTAGAAAACACACAAGCGGACATCTACATGCGGAGATCAAAATAACAGTAAACAGCATGCCGAATAATGATTATAAAAAAAGGATTAAAACAGAATCTAGCAATCAATACACAAGTTACGCGTTGTCAAAATTATCCATTATATTTTTCAGCACATTAGCAGTAAAACAAAATGAACATAATTGTAAAAGGGATCCGATATATAGCGAATATAGGTGACTGTTATAAAACACTCTTTCCGTTGTAAATATAAAGGAAATGAAACATTTTGTTCATTTAAAATAGTTGTTTGTCAAAAAAGTACGTAGCTGTTCACTTCAGTATTTAATTTTCCAACGGTTATTAGATTTAAATTACAGTCCTCTGAGCGCTTTAAATGAAGCGAATTTAACATCAGCGACCCAGACTTTAAATTTCAATCCCACAATGCATTTTTGGCTTAAAACGTCACAAGCTAGTTGAAAAATTAGAAATTAAAATTACAAATTTGCGATTTGCTTCGTTGTTTGTGGAAATATGTCGATAAAACTTTGTGAATATGTATTTTATATCACCAGGAACATATTTAGCTAACATGTAAAAAATCGCGAAGTTTCCCTTTAATCTAACTAACTATATATACGTATATACATGTATATAAAAAAAATGTACTACTATCTATTTATCTATTTATTTATTTATTTACGTATTTATCTATCTATATATATGTACAATTGAATTAAAGCTGTGGTCAATAACTGCCAATAATCTCGTATACTATTTGTTTTTATTCTAAGGTTTTCTCAGGATAATAGGATTTATGTCTTATTCATAAATCCATCTATCCGACGAAACCGGAATATTATTCTTTATTTTAACATGAACCATTATTGGGTAATGCGAATTGCATCTTGGGTAATTCTTTCCAATTTGTGCTCGTAGCGACGACATGGTTGTTTACAGAAACAGAAACAATTTTCCACCCTCCCAACCCATCTTTTAGTTCTTTTATCGCATATATGCTAAATACTGCCGAAAGATTTATAATGTTTTCCAGGTTCATTCATGGTTTGATGTGATAGATGTCTAATGTAGGATGTGGAAGGACTTTAAAATCTACTATACTAACTACCAAACGGAAAATGGTGGATGTACAGACCTCGGAGAACAGTGAATTATTTCCAGCATTTATACTACTTTGGTGATGGGATTGGTATAATTCACTGCGTTATATCGAACTTCAAGTCAATGACAAGTATCTGTGTTCCCAGGGTGTGTTGGTTTTCAAACAGATAACATCAGTTACCTCTGTTTCCCAGGGCCAGGGCAACTTGTGATTTTCCTACAATTTCCATATGGATATTATCTATTTATCTATCTAGCTGTTGCCATTTACAAAATTCGACAACCGTTGAACATTTGAAAGTACGAAGCTAGTTGTCTTCATTTAATCTAACTAACTATATATTTATACAAAATGTACTACTATCTATTTATCTATCTATTTATTTATTTATGTATTGATCTATCTATATATATGTACAATTGAATTAAAGCTGTGGCCAATAACTGCCAATAATCTCGTATACTATTTGTTTTTATTCTAAGGTTTTCTCAGGATAAAACAAAATTATTGTTATTGTTGTCAAATTTGAAAATATTACATTTATATTCCACATCTATTATCGTTTGTAGTATATCTGAATTTCTGCAAAAGAAGAAATTGTCATGCTAGCTATACCACGGATTATTTATATTTTTCCACTACAATTCCACAAGCATGTATGAATAGTTTTAAAACAAAATTTTACATATGGCAATTTTTGATAGCCAACCTTGAATGCTTCTACATTTTTACTCCCGTTAAATATCCTGTGTGATTCTTTGTACGTTCTCAAGGTCCACATTTATTTCGTGGGAATAAATGTTAGATATTATTTGAAGAAGCAAATTATATTTTATATTTACGCCATAATACTGGCTAAAATCGTTAAAATCTACATCAACCTATTTCGCGGTATAAAATCGTGTAATGAATTAAGATAAAAACCTGGCGGGTTCTTTTATGTTAGCCCAAACTCCCGCCAATATTTACAGCAACCCAATATACTTTCATTTACCCTCGGTCGTTATCGAATGCCCCCTCCTGATGTAAAGGACTCTTATCTCCGACTCTGTGACTACAGTTTTCAATTATTATAAAACATTTTATACAGATCTAGCGATAATATTTATTAATTTCATATTTTCCGATCTTCGATAAATGTTGTAAATATGCACAAATTTTCCTGAAGCTGTATACAATGTAGATTTATGTTTTTTTCTTTGCCAATATATACTGCTAAAGAACTGATGCAACTTAATAGAAGGTTTTTGTGTTATTAACATTTGCAATAAAATCTAAATAAACTATAATTTCACATTAAAGTTGTGGATTAAGATGCACTTACACGTCTTTGTTTCATTGGGAAGCAAAAATGAAATTTATTTTTATTTTTATTTTGGAGATATAAAATATCTACAACATCAATAATAATAATAATCAATCATACATGTCAGTTATAATTGTTTTTGAATTAGAGATAGTTTTATTCTTAAGACGTCTACAGTTCGGTATTGCCTGTCTTGTCTTATTTGTTTATTTGTTGCTATGATTATTGCCAAAAGATTTTATTTTATTTCATCGAATGTTATTGTTCTTAAGATAGTATTTTAGTATTGACGATCATGCAGAATATTATAAAAAGAATATTTAAGCAGTCATGGCAAACAATTCCAATAATATCAACAAAGCGACTGTGACAGCAACCTCACACCTTAATCAAGAGAACACAAAAATACCACGACATATGGCGTTGGAATTTCAGGTCCTGGCATAGGACAGGCACAAAAATGTGGCGGAATTAAATCGATTAACGGGACCCCAACCTCCTTCTGGTAATTGGATCTCTAATGGCAATACAAATATAAGCAAACAACAAAACCCTTCACAGATTCACTGCCACTTAGAATGGCCAAACGTGCACACTATCAGAAAAACGAATAACAACAACAACATGGAGTCCAAAACAGGAAATACATTTCAACCAGAATACGGACATGAATAATTAATCATTTCGTAAGCATCAGCAATGTTATTTGAGCAACCCATTAAAGTGACTAAAACACTCGTTCTTTTTCAAGTGCCTGGTTAACTTCTCTTAAGACAGACCCAGTTTTTTCTGGACTGTGACCTTATCTCTTGTGACAGAAAAATATTTGTATCTTAATGACTTATAATTGCTTTCTTGTGAATATACTTCCGATGCAATAATTCTATATAGACAAATATAGACATCTTCACGTGAGGTTGACGATACTTATATAAATAACATAACACTTATAAATGGAAATCTTGGTTTTATATATATAAGTGGTCAGTCATTTAACATTTAAGTTAGCTGAAGATGTAATTACCACAGGCTACATGTATGTAATTATATGACCTTGTCAAACTTCAAAGACAAATCTCAATTTCCTATTTAACCCTTTTAAACCGACACAAACGTTTACATGGAAACCATTGCTGTCTTTACAACAAGTTTGTATTAAATGATGTATCTTTCCCATTGTGTTATACGTGATCATATTTATGTCAATGTCATTTTTGTGAACTGTTTATTTCTAAGTCATTAAGTGTTCAAAAATATCTGTTTTCTGGAGAAATTTTTTAATTTCAAGTGCATATTTCCAGAAATCTTTAATTTCAGCATAATGGAGAGTCACTTTTTTTTATTGTATATAGTCCGAGTAAGAAAAGGAGGCATTTAAATCACATCAATATTTGAGGATATAAGCTTGTAGCCTATGTAAGTATATTTTGCAATGTATGATGGTTTGTTTATTTTCTTTTTGATGCCACATGGCTTAAATACACAAACGTCTTGTAAAATCTATATTTGATATACACGTCATTCAAGGAGAAGTGCCTGGATCGGGAGACGTCGCCATCTCATACTAACACATATCTGATTGATTGATTGATTGATTGATTGATTGATTGATTGATTGATTGATTGATTGATTGATTGATTGATTGATTGATTGATTGATTGATTGATTGATTGATTGATTGGTTGATTGATTGATTGATTGATTGATTGATTGATTGATTGATTGATTGATTGATTGATTGATTGATTGATTGATTGATTGATTGATTGATTGATTGATTGATTGATTGATTGATTGATTGATTGATTGATTGATTGATTGATTGATTGATTGATTGATTGATTGATTGATTGATTGATTGATTGATTGGTGCTAAACGCCAACTTTAGCAGTCTAACACATAGCAACTTCGTGTTACTGTAAGATGATGTTTTTGCTACAATATCAAATGTTACTTTTATTTCTGTCTCGATTTTTGTTTGATTGGTTTATGGTGTTTTATATGAATTCCTGTAGAAAACCACTGACCTGTCCGGCAGGTCACTGACAAACTTGATCACTTAAAATTGTATATATACATATCTTTATTATTATAAATCTAAAGAATAACAATACAATTACTTGTATCAGGTACATATTGCCACCAGCGGAAACCGAACATTCTTCTTTCAACATTACTCACAGAGTTTGACATTTTCCCCGATTTTTTTAAGATACATTTTCCCAGTACTGCTGTTTAAAACCTTGAACAGAAGAAGAAATTTAATTAATATAATTCACTTTCAACAAATATGTTCATTTAAATATAATGACAATAATATTCCTAAAAATGTAATTATTAAAACTAAGGTTCTCCTACCTCAGGCATAGTCGACCATAGCAGAGTTTGGCTATCTTGTTTAAGGGGGAACCATACACTACAGGGAGATAACTCTTTAAAATCAGTTGAACGTTTTGATCATATGATGTTTGTATACAGATTTCAAGCATCTCGGTGATCAAAACCACAGAGAGAAAAGCTGCTATGTGGCTAGTGAATTTGTTAAAATTTTGATATTTATTACAATGGATACATTCAAACACACTGCCAAAAGAATAAGAAAATTAAAGGAGCAGATCAAATTTTACCTGAAGTGTATGGTACCACCTTAAGACCTTTGGTTTTATTGCTTCCAAATATTTTTAGATTATTTGGCTTTCTAATCTTTTGACCTTGAGCGTATCTGATTAAGGTTGTTGGATGTATCTGATGAAGGTTGTTGGATGTATTTGATGAAGGTTGTTGGATGTATCTGATGAAGGTTGTTGGAGAAACGCGTTGCGAGGACTAAAATAGATATCTACGTTTTTATTTTTATATAATGTACAACGTTGACTGTGATCAATAAACACATATGGCAAGATGGAAGAATAACAGGCTACCATTTCTATGTAAATGAATAAAAACTGTACAACTACACACATATATAAGAACTGATGTAAATACATGGAATTATAAAAAAAAAGTATGAAAATATAATAGGAACATCACAGAAACAGAGGTAAAATCCCTAACATACACAAAAACATGACCACTCACTTTTCTGGCTTGGAACATGCACTTCAATAAAAAGTGAAAGTGTTAAGACTAGTTGTATAGACCCAAATCTCCTCTCTTGGTGAAATGATAAGGCCAAGCATGTGTTTCCACTTGTGAGTGAATATCCACCGTCACATATAACTGGGTGTTATTGTTTTCTATTTTGCTCCCACTACATGTTGCATACAAAGTGATTCATTATCATTTAGTCCTTAATGATGTTTGTGAATCTCGAACGTCATCAAGACGGCAATTTCGCATCTCAACAACAAAAGCTACGCCTAATCACTTCGAAAATGATTCTTCTGTAAGTTGGAGTGTAGAAGCTTAAACAGTGCCTCCATTTGTGCAAATGAAAATAATTTTGTAGTGTATACCTCTAAAATACGTGTAATGATTTGCTTGCTCAAATAAAACACTGTATTATCTGATACCAATTTTGTCGGTCAAAGGATTTTAAAATTTTATTTGGTAGGTGCACAGAGATATTTTTTATAAACAAATATTTTTATTATATATAAATTTTATAAAGCAGGAAGGCAGTTCTTTGTGGAGTGGCTCATTTTCACAGAACAGGACAACAGATTCCATAAACACTCAAAATATCCAGAATTATTTTTCATTTTCTGGCAAAATTCCAAGTTTTAATTATTTGATTTTACAAAAGTTATATTGAAAAGGTAATTGATTAGCATTTTTAATTGGAGAAGATTTAGAGGGAAACAGTATTTCAATAAATGATGTATGAAGTGTATTTTACAAATAGTACCAGTTATAACTAAAAAGGATATCTTTTTTGTGGAAAATATAATTTGAATATTTTTTATCCTCAAAAATCAGTTGTATTTATATGAATATTCAAGAACAAAAAGATTTTTGAAAACATTTACAATAATTTCTTTAATAAATGAAAATGCGTAAATGAAAGTTCACCTCCGGTTTTTAGTGGGGTTCTTGTTGCTCGACCTTTAATTTTTTGTGTAGTAGTTTGTAGATTATTGTTTGGTCTTCTGTCCTTTTTCTTTTGACCATTGTATTCTTTGTCCTTCTTTGATTGTGATTACCTCTTTGATATCTTAAAAGTCTTCTTACATAAATGGTAATTTACTAGTAGTTACACTATTATGTTGTATTTGGGTGTAGATGTTTCATCGCTATGTTATTGAGGACATGAATTTCAGGATCAACTAGAATTTCTATTGCTTTTAAAATGCACAATTCCACCAATATCAGCAAAACGAACAATTTCTTACCTCAAATCACATAATACAAAAAGACCATGATATATTAAATTAATTGGAATCATTACAAAGAAATAGATATAGCAATGCATTGGTACTGAACACTAAACAATATTCTAATTATATCATGTATATTTGATGTGCTACATGCATGATAGCATGATAAGTAAATTACTTTTGCTACAGAAACTTGGGGGACTGGATCACCTTCGCCCATTTTGGATATCCCTGTTGATGTCGTTAGGTTTACTTGCTCCCAAGCACTTTTAAGGTATTTGGCTTTCCAATCTTTTGACTGAGCAAACCTGACGAAGAACTCCCAGAAAAGCGACGTGTGCACTAATGTATATATCTACGTTGTTATTATATAATCATAGATAATTAACAGATAGACAGATAATTAAACAGTCATAATGATATATTCTTTTTATTATTATTATCTTTATTTACCAATGTCATACAACATATAGGCATACATATATACAATAAATAATTCATCAGATCATAATACAATGTACGCAATAAATGGTTATAACACAAAAAATAAACATACAAATACAATAAAATAAAAAAAATAAAAAATAAAATAAACATACATTAATGATTAAGACAGAAGTTTGAAAATAAAGTTATTACATGTTTTAGAAATTTCATAGCCAGACATTTCCGAGTTTTGTAGCATTAAAAATATATTTATCAAGATTACACAATTCGTTGGTATTGGTAACACTTAATAGTTGCAACAATTTATAAACAGACGGCTTTTTCCAGTAATACGATTTGATAAATTGTTTTCGTAAATTTACATATGATGGACATAATAAAATAAAATGCATTTCATCTTCAATTTCATTTATACACAATTTACAGGTTCTTCTGTTTCTGTTAGTTTTATTATACCTTCCTTGTTCAATTGCAAGTTTATGTGATGACAATCTAATTTTAGCTATACATTTTTTGTAAAATTCTGGTATAGGTTTGCATAAATATTCTTTTATAAACACACATTTGTAGCAATATACTGATAAAAATAACATTTTGATGAAACACTTAATACAGCATCAAATTCCTGCTTGGCAATATCGAGCAGTCTTTGTTTAATTAAAAATATGACATTCTTAGACAACATTGCTTGTGAATTCCACAAATCATTTAGATCAATATTACCCAATTCTTTACGTATATTACAACCCCAGTTATTCATATTATTTGGTTTTTTTAAGCACATATCATATAAAAATTCATAACAACCTTTCAGAATACAGTTATTGGCATTTGATAATTTCAGCCAAAACTTACAAATACGTCTTTTTCTAGTTACTATCAAGGGGTATATATCTAATTCATAATACACCATTATATTCGTTATACTTGTTTTGACATTTAAGATACGTTTACAATAATTGACACGAACTTTTTCAATATCTGGTGCTTTATGAAAGCCCCATATTTCACACCCATAGCATAATACACTACTAATATATGTCAAATAAAGATAACAAAGTATGATGATAAATGGTTTAGTGTTTTTTATCAAAGCAAACACAGCCTTTCTACCTTGCTCAGCAACATGCTTTTCAGCCATAGAAAATTTACCATTGAAATTGAGTACAACACCTAGATATGTCAAAGTATTTACAGTTTCTATTTATAACCCATTATAGTACCATTTTTCATCATCTCTGAGTATACCAGCATTTCGAAAAACAACAATTTTAGTTTTGTTTATATTTACAGACAATTTCCATTTTTCAGTATAATTATATAATGTATCTAACATAGCTTTTGTAAGCCTTCTGCAGTCTCTGAAAAAATAACCATGTCATCTGCATACATTATTAAAAACAGACTTAATTCTTTTAACTGTATAGGATCACAATTATGATTAATAAAGTCCATTTCACAGTCATTAACATATAATGCGAACAAAATCGGTGAAATTACCTCCCCTTGTATAAGACCAACGTTATTTGCGAAAAATTCTGTATAAAAACCATCAACTGAAACACATGTTCTAACATTAGAATACATTGATTTGATTATTGACAATAGTTTTCCTTGTATTCCAATAACAGAGAGTTTATGCCACAAGTTCAATCTATCAACTGTATCGTATAGTCCACAAACGCAGAGTACAGCCTTTTTCCCCCCAATTAAAGATTTTGATATTAAAGTTTGCAAAGCGAATATTGCACCGACTGTGGATAGTCCGTTCCTAAAATCGAACTGGGCATCGGTTATAGTGTCATAGACTTTTGACCACTCAATCAGGCGATTGTTAATGATATTAGTAAGTAGCTTAGCTAGACAACTCACTAGGCTAATACACCTCGATAGTTATTTGGGTCTCTCTGGTTACCTTTCTTGAAAACAGGTATTAAAACTGTAGTTGACCATGAATTCGAAAAAAATCCCTGAAGTAAGAATTCCATTAAACAATTTATATAATACAGGTAACAATAAATCTTGAAATTCAATAAAGTATTCATTTAATAGACCATCAATACCATGACTTTTGCACCTTTATAGATTAGATATAGCATACACAATTTCCTCATTAGATATAATTTGATCTAATTCTTCATATACAGCTTCACCACTTTCTTCAATATTACTATTTCCCATATTAGAATGAATAGTAGATGCAACACTTTTGAAATGGTCGAAAAACTCACTTCCAGAAACTTTTGTACTAAACTTACGACTCCTCCCAAATTTACCATAAAATAATTTAGGGTTTGATTTCCGCAAACCCTTGCCTCTTATATTTTCGTTTTAGTTGAGCCTCTAACAATTTGTATTTTTTCTTTGCATTATTTAAATTCACATGATTTTCCTTGCATTTGATTCGATTAAACACATTTAAACACTTGATAACATTTCTGTGTAAACTTTTGCACTTATCATTGAACCGGGGGTTTATCAAAAGCGCGTATTAGTATATCAAAAGCGGGCTTATCTTCCATAATTACACAATGAAAACAAAAGGCGACAATATTTCACTAAAATCGTTCACACATTTATCCAGATTATCCTGAGTATCAACATTGAGATTGTCCCCTAGAGCAATCAGTTGATCCATATTGGTTGATATACTCAACAATAACAATGCAAGAGAACAACTAATACAAATGTAATTAATCATTTAATGAATGAACGTAGAAGACACTTAGGAGAAATAAATTTGAAACGGTCATTAGAACTGAGGACAGAAGTCTTATTGCAACATAAATAGCTCATTATGTTTGTCCTTTTTTCTTCTTTTTTTTTTCATGCACACAATTGTTTGTTTGTTTATATTTGCCATAGACATGTTCATATATGCTTAATGACAATAAAGTTATTATTATTAAAACTACCGTCCTCCTCCCTCGTGTATAGGTGACCTTAACCGATTTTGGCTATCCTGTGTGGGCCCTTTCGAATTATTGCCCCCAAAGATTTTATAAATTATTTGGATTTCATATATTTTGGCTTTGAGTGTACCTGATGAAGGTTATTCTAGAAACGCATCGTGCACACTGAATTAGATATCTACGTTTTTATTAAGCAAGAAAAAAACTACTGAATTTGATATCTACGTTTTTATTAAGCAAGAAAAAAACTACTGAATTTGATATCTACGTTTTTATTAAGCAAGAAAAAAACTACTGAATTTGATATCTACGTTTTTATTAAGCAAGAAAAAAACTACTGAATTTGATATCTACGTTTTTATTAAGCAAGAAAAAAACTACTGAATTTGATATCTACGTTTTTATTAAGCAAGAAAAAAACTACTGAATTTGATATCTACGTTTTTATTAAGCAAGAAAAAAACTACTGAATTTGATATCTACGTTTTTATTAAACAAGAAAAAATCTATGGTAAAATAAAACAAAATAGTAAAAGTAAAGACAAAGAGAACTTGCTCTAACATCGAGTGTAAATGTACACTTTACATAGTGTACAATAGGGTTGCCACAAATATCGTTTTGATACGAAAGTACTATCATAATGTTGAACAAACATTGTATACAAAAACAAGAAGCATAGTGGGGGTGCTAATTTTGTTCTGAACAAAATTCTTTCGTCAAATTTTATATAAAAAAAAAAGAAAAAAAAATATATAAATAAATGAAAAAAATAATAATCAATAGAAAAAAAGAAGGAAAGAAAATGACTTGAAAGATGCAGAAATTAAATAATTTGACCGTTTTTGCTGCGAGAAATTTTGATACGATTTGAAAATAATACCAATTTTGCTTTGCTTTGTGTGAAAAAAAATCTGGCTCACAGTAAAAAACATAGACCCTCCCATTAAAGGTTGAATGTAAACAATATAAAGTTAGCTATTAATATCACATCCGTATTATATTTATAGGAAATAATGTCAAACAACTTATCATAGCTTTTAAGTGAATAATGACTTCAGAAATCGGGGATTTTTCTCTCGTTTTCCCAGAAAAATTAACACAATAATATCCCAATAAAGATATACACTCTTATTAATAATACCAGGATATCGCTATATTTAGAGTCATCATATATTGCATTCCAAATTATATTGTCGCAGAAGTCGGGTACACATCATAAGTGTCCCTGCAGCAAGACATGTGCCCCATGAAACAAGGTAATAAAGTATTTGCACACGGCCCTTTTCACCTCATTCATCTTACATCTTCACTATTGAAATTGCATGCAAAAACATATACATTGTATAGTATTGTAACGTAATTATGTTAATAGCCTGATGATCAGATATCATAATACAAAAAATGTAGATTTAAATATCATCTGCTAGTTGATCTCGTGGAGATCTCCTTTATCACAGCAGTTAGTAGAGCAGCTGATTTCAGTGCAGAAGATGCATGGTTAAAATCTAGCTCGTGTCATTGCAATGGTTCAAGTGGTGATGGCATCAACCTGAAGAGTTGTCGAAGAGGTTGAACATTTCAAGGTTAAGATTCGAGACGAAGCTTGAAATGGATGGGAGATTATGTTACGAAAATTAGTCAACAATCCCTTTCCTTTATCATGATAGATTTGAATACCCTCTGTTCAGTTGCTAGAAAGGCTGCCTTCGGTCCAGAAAATACAGGGTTCGATCCAATTGCAGGACTTTAAAATATGTAAATCTTCAGTAAAGTAAGCTACCTGTATGGAAACTTTTCAACTTCGATTGGTAGAGATTCTACCACCATAGAAACTGGCTACCAATGACTGTCAGGTAATATTTTCCCCTGTTCGTCTCTCAACTGGATACCAATGACCTTTGTGCTGTTCAACAAACTTGTTTAACCTTACCTAATTTGGGGATTATGGCTCCATTAGCATGAAGCGGATGTAAACCTTCCCGGGACACCTGGTTTTGTTCTCAGTTTTACTTATGATAGCTTTATTCTTTCGTTTATTTTACCTTTGCATTTTCATTGCAGGTAATTTCATCAGTGTAATTCGTTTGTCGATATAACCTACGGGGGTAGGGTTATGTTGTTAAACGCCACTTTCAACAATATTTCAGCTATATCGTGGCGGTCAGTGTTATTGGTGGAGGAAACAGAGTACCAGAAACTACCCACCTGTCGCTAGTCACAAACTTTATAACCTACAAATATGACTTTACATAAATACACAGACTGACATCAGATAATTATTTTCTATGAAGAAGTAAACCTTGAAAATGTAAATTCGTGTAATTCGTGTATCATTTTAACACTCCAAAATATGGAAACTTGGTTTGCAATTTTGTTTTTGATTTATTTAGGAGTTCATTAGTTCTACTTAGTAATTCAAATGTTAATACATGATTAGTATTCTATTTCTATTGTTTTGAAAGAATGGGTAGAAACAAAACAAAATATCATGTCGAGGATTTTGTCAATCAGGATGTTGCATAGTCAATAGTAGTACATTTGTACTTAGTAAAACTATTGCTTTTAAAATGCACAATTTCACCAATATCAACAAAACGAACAATTTCTTACCTCAAATCACAGAATACAAAAAGACCATGATATATTAAATTAATTGGGATCATTACAAAGAAATACATATAGCAATACATTGTTACTGAACACTAAACAATATTCTAATTATATCATGTATATTTGATGTGCTACATGCATGATAGCATGATAAGTAAATTACTTTTGTTACTGTAACTTGGGGGACTGGATCACCTTCGGCCATTTTAGATATCCCTGTTGATGTTGTTTGATTTGCTTACTCCAAAAAAGTTTAAAGTTATTTGGCTTTCCAATCTTTTGACTATGAGCAAACCTGACAAAGGCTGTCATAGAAACCCAGCGTGTGCATTAAATTATATATCTACTTTTTTTTAATAAAATAATCATAGGCAGCGACAAATAATTTTACAGCCATAATGATATATTCAACGATAATTATGCAAGAGAACAACTAATACAAATGTAATTAATCATTTAAAGAATGAACGTAGAAGACACTTAGGAGAAATAAATCGTGCATTATACATATCATTAAAATTACCGTTCTCCTCCTTCGTGTATAGGTGACCTTAACCGATTTTGGCTATCCTGTGTGGGCCCTTTCGAATTATTGCCCCCAAAGATTTTATAAATTATTTGGATTTCATATATTTTGGCTTTGAGTGTACCTGATGAAGGTTATTCTAGAAACGCATCGTGCACACTGAATTTGATATCTACGTTTTTATTAAGCAAGAAAAAAACTAATGAATTTGATATCTACGTTTTTATTAAGCAAGAAAAAAACTACTGAATTTGATATCTACGTTTTTATTAAGCAAGAAAAAAACTAATGAATTTGATATCTACGTTTTTATTAAACAAGAAAAAATCTATGGTAAAATAAAACAAAATAGTAAAAGTAAAGACAAAGAGAACTTGCTCTAACATCGAGTGTAAATGTACACTTTACATAGTGTACAATAGGGTTGCCACAAATATCGTTTTGATACGAAAGTACTATCATAATGTTGAACAAACATTGTATACAAAAACAAGAAGCATAGTGGGGGTGCTAATTTTGTTCTGAACAAAATTCTTTCGTCAAATTTTATATAAAAAAAAAAGAAAAAAAAATATATAAATAAATGAAAAAAATAATAATCAATAGAAAAAAAGAAGGAAAGAAAATGACTTGAAAGATGCAGAAATTAAATAATTTGACCGTTTTTGCTGCGAGAAATTTTGATACGATTTGAAAATAATACTAATTTTGCTTTGCTTTGTGTGAAAAAAAATCTGGCTCACAGTAAAAAACATAGACCCTCCCATTAAAGGTTGAATGTAAACAATATAAAGTTAGCTATTAATATCACATCCGTATTATATTTATAGGAAATAATGTCAAACAACTTATCATAGCTTTTAAGTGAATAATGACTTCAGAAATCGGGGATTTTTCTCTCGTTTTCCCAGAAAAATTAACACAATAATATCCCAATAAAGATATACACTCTTATTAATAATACCAGGATATCGCTATATTTAGAGTCATCATATATTGCATTCCAAATTATATTGTCGCAGAAGTCGGGTACACATCATAAGTGTCCCTGCAGCAAGACATGTGCCCCATGAAACAAGGTAATAAAGTATTTGCACACGGCCCTTTTCACCTCATTCATCTTACATCTTCACTATTGAAATTGCATGCAAAAACATATACATTGTATAGTATTGTAACGTAATTATGTTAATAGCCTGATGATCAGATATCATAATACAAAAAATGTAGATTTAAATATCATCTGCTAGTTGATCTCGTGGAGATCTCCTTTATCACAGCAGTTAGTAGAGCAGCTGATTTCAGTGCAGAAGATGCATGGTTAAAATCTAGCTCGTGTCATTGCAATGGTTCAAGTGGTGATGGCATCAACCTGAAGAGTTGTCGAAGAGGTTGAACATTTCAAGGTTAAGATTCGAGACGAAGCTTGAAATGGATGGGAGATTATGTTACGAAAATTAGTCAACAATCCCTTTCCTTTATCATGATAGATTTGAATACCCTCTGTTCAGTTGCTAGAAAGGCTGCCTTCGGTCCAGAAAATACAGGGTTCGATCCAATTGCAGGACTTTAAAATATGTAAATCTTCAGTAAAGTAAGCTACCTGTATGGAAACTTTTCAACTTCGATTGGTAGAGATTCTACCACCATAGAAACTGGCTACCAATGACTGTCAGGTAATATTTTCCCCTGTTCGTCTCTCAACTGGATACCAATGACCGTTGTGCTGTTCAACAAACTTGTTTAACCTTACCTAATTTGGGGATTATGGCTCCATTAGCATGAAGCGGATGTAAACCTTCCCGGGACACCTGGTTTTGTTCTCAGTTTTACTTATGATAGCTTTATTCTTTCGTTTATTTTACCTTTGCATTTTCATTGCAGGTAATTTCATCAGTGTAATTCGTTTGTCGATATAACCTACGGGGGTAGGGTTATGTTGTTAAACGCCACTTTCAACAATATTTCAGCTATATCGTGGCGGTCAGTGTTATTGGTGGAGGAAACAGAGTACCAGAAACTACCCACCTGTCGCTAGTCACAAACTTTATAACCTACAAATATGACTTTACATAAATACACAGACTGACATCAGATAATTATTTTCTATGAAGAAGTAAACCTTGAAAATGTAAATTCGTGTAATTCGTGTATCATTTTAACACTCCAAAATATGGAAACTTGGTTTGCAATTTTGTTTTTGATTTATTTAGGAGTTCATTAGTTCTACTTAGTAATTCAAATGTTAATACATGATTAGTATTCTATTTCTATTGTTTTGAAAGAATGGGTAGAAACAAAACAAAATATCATGTCGAGGATTTTGTCAATCAGGATGTTGCATAGTCAATAGTAGTACATTTGTACTTAGTAAAACTATTGCTTTTAAAATGCACAATTTCACCAATATCAACAAAACGAACAATTTCTTACCTCAAATCACAGAATACAAAAAGACCATGATATATTAAATTAATTGGGATCATTACAAAGAAATACATATAGCAATACATTGTTACTGAACACTAAACAATATTCTAATTATATCATGTATATTTGATGTGCTACATGCATGATAGCATGATAAGTAAATTACTTTTGTTACTGTAACTTGGGGGACTGGATCACCTTCGGCCATTTTAGATATCCCTGTTGATGTTGTTTGATTTGCTTACTCCAAAAAAGTTTAAAGTTATTTGGCTTTCCAATCTTTTGACTATGAGCAAACCTGACAAAGGCTGTCATAGAAACCCAGCGTGTGCATTAAATTATATATCTACTTTTTTTTAATAAAATAATCATAGGCAGCGACAAATAATTTTACAGCCATAATGATATATTCAACGATAATTATGCAAGAGAACAACTAATACAAATGTAATTAATCATTTAAAGAATGAACGTAGAAGACACTTAGGAGAAATAAATCGTGCATTATACATATCATTAAAATTACCGTTCTCCTCCTTCGTGTATAGGTGACCTTAACCGATTTTGGCTATCCTGTGTGGGCCCTTTCGAATTATTGCCCCCAAAGATTTTATAAATTATTTGGATTTCATATATTTTGGCTTTGAGTGTACCTGATGAAGGTTATTCTAGAAACGCATCGTGCACACTGAATTTGATATCTACGTTTTTATTAAGCAAGAAAAAAACTAATGAATTTGATATCTACGTTTTTATTAAACAAGAAAAAATCTATGGTAAAATAAAACAAAATAGTAAAAGTAAAGACAAAGAGAACTTGCTCTAACATCGAGTGTAAATGTACACTTTACATAGTGTACAATAGGGTTGCCACAAATATCGTTTTGATACGAAAGTACTATCATAATGTTGAACAAACATTGTATACAAAAACAAGAAGCATAGTGGGGGTGCTAATTTTGTTCTGAACAAAATTCTTTCGTCAAATTTTATATAAAAAAAAAAGAAAAAAAAATATATAAATAAATGAAAAAAATAATAATCAATAGAAAAAAAGAAGGAAAGAAAATGACTTGAAAGATGCAGAAATTAAATAATTTGACCGTTTTTGCTGCGAGAAATTTTGATACGATTTGAAAATAATACTAATTTTGCTTTGCTTTGTGTGAAAAAAAATCTGGCTCACAGTAAAAAACATAGACCCTCCCATTAAAGGTTGAATGTAAACAATATAAAGTTAGCTATTAATATCACATCCGTATTATATTTATAGGAAATAATGTCAAACAACTTATCATAGCTTTTAAGTGAATAATGACTTCAGAAATCGGGGATTTTTCTCTCGTTTTCCCAGAAAAATTAACACAATAATATCCCAATAAAGATATACACTCTTATTAATAATACCAGGATATCGCTATATTTAGAGTCATCATATATTGCATTCCAAATTATATTGTCGCAGAAGTCGGGTACACATCATAAGTGTCCCTGCAGCAAGACATGTGCCCCATGAAACAAGGTAATAAAGTATTTGCACACGGCCCTTTTCACCTCATTCATCTTACATCTTCACTATTGAAATTGCATGCAAAAACATATACATTGTATAGTATTGTAACGTAATTATGTTAATAGCCTGATGATCAGATATCATAATACAAAAAATGTAGATTTAAATATCATCTGCTAGTTGATCTCGTGGAGATCTCCTTTATCACAGCAGTTAGTAGAGCAGCTGATTTCAGTGCAGAAGATGCATGGTTAAAATCTAGCTCGTGTCATTGCAATGGTTCAAGTGGTGATGGCATCAACCTGAAGAGTTGTCGAAGAGGTTGAACATTTCAAGGTTAAGATTCGAGACGAAGCTTGAAATGGATGGGAGATTATGTTACGAAAATTAGTCAACAATCCCTTTCCTTTATCATGATAGATTTGAATACCCTCTGTTCAGTTGCTAGAAAGGCTGCCTTCGGTCCAGAAAATACAGGGTTCGATCCAATTGCAGGACTTTAAAATATGTAAATCTTCAGTAAAGTAAGCTACCTGTATGGAAACTTTTCAACTTCGATTGGTAGAGATTCTACCACCATAGAAACTGGCTACCAATGACTGTCAGGTAATATTTTCCCCTGTTCGTCTCTCAACTGGATACCAATGACCTTTGTGCTGTTCAACAAACTTGTTTAACCTTACCTAATTTGGGGATTATGGCTCCATTAGCATGAAGCGGATGTAAACCTTCCCGGGACACCTGGTTTTGTTCTCAGTTTTACTTATGATAGCTTTATTCTTTCGTTTATTTTACCTTTGCATTTTCATTGCAGGTAATTTCATCAGTGTAATTCGTTTGTCGATATAACCTACGGGGGTAGGGTTATGTTGTTAAACGCCACTTTCAACAATATTTCAGCTATATCGTGGCGGTCAGTGTTATTGGTGGAGGAAACAGAGTACCAGAAACTACCCACCTGTCGCTAGTCACAAACTTTATAACCTACAAATATGACTTTACATAAATACACAGACTGACATCAGATAATTATTTTCTATGAAGAAGTAAACCTTGAAAATGTAAATTCGTGTAATTCGTGTATCATTTTAACACTCCAAAATATGGAAACTTGGTTTGCAATTTTGTTTTTGATTTATTTAGGAGTTCATTAGTTCTACTTAGTAATTCAAATGTTAATACATGATTAGTATTCTATTTCTATTGTTTTGAAAGAATGGGTAGAAACAAAACAAAATATCATGTCGAGGATTTTGTCAATCAGGATGTTGCATAGTCAATAGTAGTACATTTGTACTTAGTAAAACTATTGCTTTTAAAATGCACAATTTCACCAATATCAACAAAACGAACAATTTCTTACCTCAAATCACAGAATACAAAAAGACCATGATATATTAAATTAATTGGGATCATTACAAAGAAATACATATAGCAATACATTGTTACTGAACACTAAACAATATTCTAATTATATCATGTATATTTGATGTGCTACATGCATGATAGCATGATAAGTAAATTACTTTTGTTACTGTAACTTGGGGGACTGGATCACCTTCGGCCATTTTAGATATCCCTGTTGATGTTGTTTGATTTGCTTACTCCAAAAAAGTTTAAAGTTATTTGGCTTTCCAATCTTTTGACTATGAGCAAACCTGACAAAGGTTGTCATAGAAACCCAGCGTGTGCATTAAATTATATATCTACTTTTTTTTAATAAAATAATCATAGGCAGCGACAAATAATTTTACAGCCATAATGATATATTCAACGATAATTATGCAAGAGAACAACTAATACAAATGTAATTAATCATTTAAAGAATGAACGTAGAAGACACTTAGGAGAAATAAATCGTGCATTATACATATTATTAAAATTACCGTTCTCCTCCCTCTTGTATAGGTGACCTTAACCGATTTTGGCTATCCTGTGTGGGCCCTTTCGAATTATTGCCCCCAAAGATTTTATAAATTATTTGGATTTCATATATTTTGGCTTTGAGTGTACCTGATGAAGGTTATTCTAGAAACGCATCGTGCACACTGATTTTGATATCTACGTTTTTATTAAGCATGAAAAAAACTACTGAATTTGATATCTACGTTTTTATTAAGCAAGAAAAAAACTACTGAATTTGATATCTACGTTTTTATTAAACAAGAAAAAATCTATGGTAAAATAAAACAAAATAGTAAAAGTAAAGACAAAGAGAACTTGCTCTAACATCGAGTGTAAATGTACACTTTACATAGTGTACAATAGGGTTGCCACAAATATCGTTTTGATACGAAAGTACTATCATAATGTTGAACAAACATTGTATACAATAACAAGAAGCATAGTGGGGTGTTATATTTTGTTCTGAACAAAATTCTTTCGTCAAATTTTATATATAGAAAAAAAATAATAATAATAATAATATATAAATGAAAAAAATAATAATAAATAAAAAAAAAGAAGGAAAGAAAGAAAATGACTTGAAAGATGCAGAAATTAAATAATATGACCCTGCTTTTGCTACGAGAAATTTTGATACGATTTGAATATAATACCGATGTTGCTTTGCTTTGTGGCTCACAGTAAAAAAACATAGACCCTCCCATTAAAGGTTGAATGTAAACAATATAAAGTTAGCTATTAATATCACATCCGTATTATATTTATAGGAAATAATTATAAACAGCTTATCATAGCTTTTAAGTGAGTAATGACTTCAGAAATAGAGGATTCTCTCCCGTTTTCCTAGAAAAATTAACACAGTAATATCCCATAAAGATGTGCACTCTTATTAATAATACCAGAATATCTCTTTATTTGGAGTCATCGTGCATTCCAAATTATTGTCTCAGAAGTAGGACACACATCCTAAGTGTCCCTGCAGCAAGACATGTGCCCCATGAAACAAGGTAATAAAGTATTTGCACACGGCCCTTTTCACCTCATTCATCTTACATCTTCACTATTGAAATTAGTATTGTAACGTAATTATGTTAATAGCCTGATCAATCAGATATCATAATACAAAAAATGTAGATCTCGTGGAGATCTCCTTTATCTCAGCAGTTAGTAGAGCGGTCGACTTCAGTGCAGAAGGTGCATGGTTAAAATCTAGCTCGCGTCGTTGTAATGGTCTAAGCAGTGATGACATGAACCTGGAGAGTTTTCGAAGAGGTTGGACATTTCACGGTTAAGATTCGAGACGAAACTTGAACTGGATGGGACATTATGTAACGAAAATTGGTCAATAACGCCTTTCAGGTATCATAATAAATTTAGATAACCTCTGTTCAGTTGCTAGAAAGACTGCCTTCGGTGCAGAAAATACAGGGTTCGATCTTATCGCGGGACTTTAAACTATGTAAATCTTCAGTAAAGTAAGTTACCTGTATAGAAACTTTTCAGCTTCGATGGGTAGAGATTCTACCACCATATAAACTGGCTATCAATGACTGGCAGGTAATATTTTCCCTTGTTCGTCTCTCAACTGGCTATCAATGACTGTCAGGTAATATTTTCCCTTGTTCGTCTCTCAACTGGCTATCAATGACTGTCAGGTAATATTTTCCCTTGTTCGTCTCTCAACTGGCTATCAATGACTCGGGTAATATTTTCTCTTGTTCGTCTCTCAACTGGCTATCAATGACTGTCAGGTAATATTTTCTCTTGTTTGTCTCTGAACTGGATTCTAACGACCTTTGTGTTGTTGAGCAAACTGTTTAGCTTTACCTAGTTTGAGGATTATGACTCCATTAGTGTGATAGAAGATGTCAACCTTTCAGGACACCTGGTTTTGTTCTCAATTTTACTGGCCATACCTTTATTCTACCTACAAATATTACTTTACATAAATATACAGACTTTGTGTATTTATGTAAAGTAACATTTGTAGGTCATATGTATATGTTTGTAGATCGTTGTTTGTCTTTTTGTACTTTTTCTTTTTTGGCCATTGTGTTGTCTGTTCTTCGATTTATGGATTCTGATTACCCCTTTAGTATCTTCAAACTCTTCTTGCATCAGATGTATATTTTCTATATTTCGTGTATTTCGTGTATCATTTTAATACTCCAAAATATGGAAACTTGGTTTGCAAATTTTGTTTTGGTTTATTTAGGAGTTCATTAGTTCTACTTAGTAACTGTTTATACATGAATAGTATTCCATTTCCATTGTTTTGAAAGAATGGGTAGAAACAAAACAAAATATCATGTCAAGGATTTTGTCAATCAGGATGTTGCTTTGTCAAAAGTAGTACATGTGTACTTACTAAAGCAATGTAGATCTAGTTCTACTTTTGCTTTGCTCTGAATTTGATTTAATTGAATGTATCTCAATGTAAATAAATCCGACTAAGATTATTAATTTTTATGAAGTAATTGTATTAATCTGTGAAACGGCCAGGATCAAGAGTGATTATAAATACAATGTTTCTGATTGGTCAAGTAGTAAGCATTACAGTAAATTCTTCTTACACAATAAAGGTGACCGGTCTGTTTGATATTTTTGACGGGAGGAATGAAACTTTGGGTTTGGGTTTATGATATTAAACGCCACTTTCAACAATATTTCAGTTATATAGTTTTATTGGTGGAGGAAACCGAAGCACCGGGAGTAAACCACCGACCTGCCGCAAGTAACTGACAATGAAACTTTTGGGATAAAAGACATTGTCACTAAAAGTGATCTTGTGGTACATTCAATATTATCGAAAACGTTATAACTGCTGTCTATGTATTTGACCTTAATAGAGCGTTGTCTTAAATTATATGATCATATATTGTTGAAAAATAACTCACCTCGCAATTCAACCTGCTTCAAAGTCTCATCCAAACAAATCTCGTACGTATGTAAAGACACTATCATACCTACAGTGAAATTTGACAGTTGTGACAAGTCATGTTTATTTTTTTTTGCTATTTTCATTCTGTATAGAACTCTGTGGTAATACCCAGGTAATGATTATGTATAACCTTATCTCTCCTCTGCGGGGAACAACCACTCTGACCGTCTGCTAATTGCGCTGGACAAATCAAATAGACAACTCCACCTTACGACGAAACACAATGAGTGCCAATTGTAGTGTATGTAGAATGTGCACGTCAGACAACTTGTAATTAGAATGAACAACAGTTTGTTGCGAATGGTCTTTCATGGTCCGTTGTGCGGCATATTTCTCCAACCCTTTTTCTGTGGCAATTTAAGCCCATTGACCTATATATTATATGGTTATGTGTAACGGGAGAAGGGCCGGATGACACTATTTTGTTGTAAATCGAAGGACAGAAAACACAATTGCCAAAGGAAAAAAAGGACAAAAGGACAAACAACGATCTAGAAAACATACACATAAAACTAAAGATCGAGTAACACGAACCCCACTTAAAACCGGGGGTGAACTCATCGTGTGTACTACTTAATGCATCGAACTTGTTTTCTCGACGGTCTGGTGTCTATGATCGCCATACAATATTTTGAAACGTTCGTCAGGCTGAATAGAAAGATGAGTTTTCATTGATTAAATAGTGCACAATACTGCACATGAAGTCTGAACTGTTTTTCGTACACATATTTGAGTGATAACCTGATTTACGATTTTGTCCCCCAAAATTAGTGTCATTCTTTCTCATTTAACACATAACTATATAACAAAATAATTTGACTTCGACCCCATTTGCATTGACCTGCCCCAGAGACACATTTACACTGACGATACATTTTGTTTGTAAAATTTGGTCTTGTCATGAAAAAGGCTAAATACTGCTAACTTAACGTTAAACATCAATAAATCACTGTCTGCTAAACCCATTGGTAACTCTCAGTATGTGTGGCCTAATGCTTTTTATACGTCAACAATATGCATAGACCTAAAGTTTGCATGTACCCCTTTAAATATTGAGAGAAAAAAAAAACACTATTTGCAGTTTAATATTTGTTTAATTAAGCTTTTAATATTAATATGTAGTACTTATAAAGTCACGCCCACAATTATTAGGTTGTATTTCTAGTTGTTTATTATTACATTGACAACATGAAATATCTACATCCAGGGGCTGATCCAGGATTTCAAGTTAGGGGGGGCAGCACTTAAAAAAATTGCGCCGAGCGGAGGGAGGTGCGAAAATATTTGGGGTATTTCGTGTGAAAAATCACGATTTTACGCCAAAAAATCATATTTTTTCCAATTGCGGAGGGAGGCGCGAAAATTTTTGGGGTATTTCGTGTGAAAAATCACGATTTTACGCCAAAAAATCATATTTTTTTCAATTTTAGGGCCCCCCTCCCCCCTGGATCCGCCCCTGTACATCATATTTATTTATACCAAAGTGAAAGTAGATATAAAATAACACAAATTCCTAAAATTTACATGTATTAGATTTTTTTCTTAAATTATAAATCTTATAGTTATGCACACTATATAATAAGGGACCAACCATTTAACTATCAAGGGGTTATGTCCCTCCCCGCGATAAAGACAAAAAATAACGCGAAACATAAATCAGATATTTCTTTGAAATATAACTAAGATGATAAATCTATATCTGTTTTTTAAATTCTACCAATTTATCGATGATAACTGGAGAGTCAGTTAATATTTTTTGTCTCATATTTTAGGTCAATTTATGATGTTCTATACAGTTTAAATGACATAACACCATCCCCCTAAAAGTTTTGCTAAAGACAATTAAATTACATGTTATTGTACATGTATACATTCTGTATAGCTACGTGTAAGTCATTGCTGTAATGGGTGTATTACACATTATGTAATACACCCATTACAGCGTAATGTAATTTGCTAGGCTGTCTGTATCTATAATCACTATCTCTAATATATAACGGTATACCGCTTAGAATTATTGTAGATTTAGAAATATTAGTATACATATCTATTTGAAAAAATGTGGGAGATTTCGGTATATTAGTATTCATAGCTATGCTATGTGAAAACAAATCTTTGTGATAATATTGTACAGAGAAGTTAATTTTATGTGATTATGTTATACGACGATAATTAACATCTGGAGCACTAATAACGTGTTCAGATATCAACACTTAATTTACATTATACTTTTAAGACCCTCCTACTGGCTATATTTGTTGGAGACCTCTTATAAACCAGAGATAAACTAAATACTTGGAGAGTTCTTCATGCCATTGGTAAACACATCTATTAACCTCTTAGCTTTATATATATATTAAAAAGCATTCATATTTATAAAGATATACAAATTCATAAATATATAATTATAAAGAAACGTACATGACTTAAGACGATTTAACCTACATGTATTAATAAAACGAAACGTGACTTTTTCGGAAATCATTATTTAAAGATTAGGTTAGCTTTATTTGTGTATTTCGTTGAAAAAGGAAGACTTCCCTTTTAATCTGGTTGATCCAGACAAACCGTGCCTGTAAACCGGACACGAGCGTTAGGTTATGACACATCGCTTTCTTTCATTTGGAAAAAAAAATCCGGAAACTTGTACTTGTTTGTTTCCGTGCCAGGGAATCACAGGTTTATCCACAAGAAATGACGCATTCGTGTAACTAATTATTGAAATATGTGGTGTTAATAAATTGCCCTATAGACTTGCAATAGGGAAATAAATTTGAGAAAAAAATATTCGGATGGGAAATATTGATCACAAGTCAAAATGCGTACAAAATATAACGTACATTGTGTATTTATAAGAATGCTTCATGATCCATTTTATTTTTGTGCATTTTGAATGTTTGATTTTACTTTCAAACGTAGTAGTATAGTTTCCCAGATCATATATATGCCAATATCATCTTTAATTATCACTGTAGAAATTGGTTTTTGGTTTTTTTTTTTAAATATAATATGACAAAAATAATGTCATACAAACGTGATGATGGGAAAGCATAAAATTTCTCGATATGCACATGACTTTTCCGGTGTTTGAAGAGGTTGAAAATGTTAAGTTTCTTTTTCTTACTGACAAAAAAAAACAGTGCAGGGGAAGTTTTCATTTATAAGTTATTCGGCATATTTTGATTTTGAAATAATATCTTGAGCAGCTCTATGTAGTTCTGAAATTATCGTAAAACGTCGTCGAATTTCACTTCTACAAGACGACTTTGTGTATAATAGGACGATTTGTTGTGTAAATATAAATAAAATAGATGAACATGTGACAGGTTTGAGTGAAGAGCTCCTCAATGAACGATTGACAAATTGGGTTGAAGAGTTCCTCATTGAACGATTGGTCATATATTTGGTTGAAGGGCTCCTCTTTGAAAATTTATCATAGATTGGGTTGAAGAGTTCCTCATTGAAAAATTGATAAATTTGGTTGAATAGTTTTCAGATATCCAAAATTAAATTACTTCATTACAAAATGAATGTACATAGATGATATCTCACCCGTTTAGTTTGGAAATGATCAAATTGCACATACAGGTATTAAACAAAAATATTTTTGAGTTCCATTTGTCATGGGTATCTGAGATAAATGAAATTAAAAAGGTCACTGTGTCAAACGTGATCTTGTATCATTCCATTTATTGAAGAGAGACAATGTGTCTCAATCAAAACGTACAGAAATCGGTTCGCGCATAATAATTATGTATAATAATATAATTATAAGGTTTTATTTTTCACAAAATCTTAGTTTGCACAATATAATTCGTTACCATATTGAATTTCACTAAAACTCCAATATGCAAAACAAGAATATGACTAAAACATGAAACAATAAGCTTTGTTTGGTTTGGTTTATGGTGTTTAACACCACTTTCAACAATACTTCAGTTATATCGTGGTGGTCAGTTTTATTGGTTGTGGAAACCGGAGTATCCGGAGAAAAACCGCCGATCAGCCGCAAGTCACTGAAAAACTTTATTACATAATGTTGTATCGAGTACACCTCGCAGGTCCCCTGAAACAATAGGCTATGCATAGTTATTACTGTTCTGACGGTGTGGTATTAAACAAATATGTTTCTCAAACTTTGCTTCAATAAATCAAACTTTACCTATATGCAAGCATGGTGAAAAACTCATTTTGTTCTCCCTCGACGGAACTCGAACCCACGCCTTTTCTGTAGCACCGATCGCTCAGTCTTATACATAGACTCCTCAGCCACATCAGAAATAAAATAAATAGATTCAATAGTCGAAGTGTTACCTCCTCTAGTAATATGCACAAGATATGTTAAGTGAGTGAGTGAGTTGTTTGACGCCAACTCAGCTATATCATAGCGATGATATGTGTCAAAGACGTGTGTTGATGGTACATACAATATTTTACTGAACTGGTTTATAGTTATAGCATATTAAAATGTATAATTGTAAGACGTTATATGTTGTATGTAGTGTAAACTCATGAGACAAAACATGTACAAATACACAAATAAATGCAACTAACTAGGTACAATGTAGGCGGTACCTGACAAATGAAAATTCAAATTACATCTCTACATTTGACAATGATTTCACAGTAAAGCCACAGACCTAAGGATAAAGTAATAGAAAATGTTGTTTTTTTCGAATTGAATACCTCAAAGTGATGTCTAGATGCAGAACAACAACAAATAAATTGTTCCGTCACTTAATTAGGTTTTAGACTAAGTTTCAATCACATTGACTTATATCCAAATTCGTTCTTAGATATGAATAAGCACACAAAAATAATACAATGTTATATAAATGATTTCCCTTTTCTTATAATAATATTATTCTGGAAAACTATCTAGAACTTAAATGTATTAAAAACGTAGATATATAATTTAGTGCGCATTGTGCGCTTCTGGAATAACAATAATCAGCTACGGTCAATATCTAAAGATAAAAGTCTTTGGGGACAAGAAAACCAAATGACGCAAATAGAATGGACAACATCAGGTAAGGTCACGTGTACCTGAGGTTAGAGGACCTAATAGAATGGACAACATCAGTTAAGGTCACGTGTACCTGAGGTTAGAGGACCTAATAGAATGGACAACATCAGTTAAGGTCACGTGTACCTGAGGTTGGAGGACCTAATAGAATGGACAACATCATTTAAGGTCACGTGTACCTGAGGTTGGAGGACCTAATAGAATGGACAACATCAGTTAAGGTCACGTATGCCTGAGGTTGGAGGACCTAATAGAATGGACAACATCAGTTAAGGTCACGTATGCCTGAGGTTGGAGGACCTAATAGAATGGACAACATCAGTTAAGGTCACGTGTACCTGAGGTTAGAGGACCTAATAGAATGGACAACATCAGTTGAGGTCACGTGTACCTGAGGTTGGAGGACCTAATAGAATGGACAACATCAGTTAAGGTCACGTGTACCTGAGGTTAGAGGACCTAATAGAATGGACAACATCAGTTAAGGTCACGTGTACCTGAGGTTAGAGGACCTAATAGAATGGACAACATCAGTTAAGGTCACGTGTACCTGAGGTTGGAGGACCTAATAGAATGGACAACATCAGTTAAGGTCACGTGTACCTGAGGTTAGAGGACCTAATAGAATGGACAACATCAGTTAAGGTCACGTGTACCTGAGGTTGGAGGACCTAATAGAATGGACAACATCAGTTAAGGTCACGTGTACCTGAGGTTGGAGGACCTAATAGAATGGACAACATCAGTTAAGGTCACGTATGCCTGAGGTTGGAGGACCGAAATAGAATGGACAACATCAGTTAAGGTCACGTATGCCTGAGGTTGGAGGACCTAATAGAATGGACAACATCAGTTAAGGTCACGTGTACCTGAAGTTGGAGGACCTAATAGAATGGACAACATCAGTTAAGATCACGTGTACCTGAGGTTAGAGGACCTAATAGAATGGACAACATCAGTTAAGGTCACGTATGCCTGAGGTTGGAGGACCTAATAGAATGGACAACATCAGTTAAGGTCACGTATGCCTGAGGTTGGAGGACCTAATAGAATGGACAACATCAGTTAAGGTCACGTGCACCTGATGTTGGAGGACCTAATAGAATGGACAACATCAGTTAAGGTCACGTATGCCTGAGGTTGGAGGACCTAATAGAATGGACAACATCAGTTAAGGTCACGTGTACCTGAGGTTGGAGGACCTAATAGAATGGACAACATCAGTTAAGGTCACGTGTACCTGAGGTTGGAGGACCTAATAGAATGGACAACATCAGTTAAGGTCACGTATGCCTGAGGTTAGAGGACCTAATAGAATGGACAACATCAGTTAAGGTCACGTGTATCTGAGGTTGGAGGACCTAATAGAATGGACAACATCAGTTAAGGTCACGTATGCCTGAGGTTGGAGGACCTAATAGAATGGACAACATCAGTAAAGGTCACGTATGCCTGAGGTTGGAGGACCTAATAGAATGGACAACATCAGTTAAGGTCACGTATGCCTGAGGCTGGAGGACCTAATAGAATGGACAACATCAGTTAAGGTCACGTGTACCTGAGGTTGGAGGACCTAATAGAATGGACAACATCAGTTAAGGTCACGTGTACCTGAGGTTAGAGGACCTAATAGAATGGACAACATCAGTTAAGGTCACGTGTACCTGAGGTTAGAGGACCTAATAGAATGGACAACATCAGTTAAGGTCACGTATGCCTGAGGTTGGAGGACCTAATAGAATGGACAACATCAGTTAAGGTCACGTGTACCTGAGGTTAGAGGACCTAATAGAATGGACAACATCAGTTAAGGTCACGTGTACCTGAGGTTAGAGGACCTAATAGAATGGACAACATCAGTTAAGGTCACGTGTACCTGAGGTTAGAGGACCTAATAGAATGGACAACATCAGTTAAGGTCACGTAGTACCTGAGGTTAGAGGACCTAATAGAATGGACAACATCAGTTAAGGTCACGTGTACCTGAGGTTGGAGGACCTAACAGAATGGACAACATCAGTGAAGGTCACGTTTACCTGAGGTTGGAGGACCTAATAGAATGGACAACATCAGTTAAGGTCACGTGTACCTGAGGTTGGAGGTCCTAATAGAATGGACAACATCAGTTAAGGTCACGTGTACCTGAGGTTGGAGGACCTAATAGAATGGACAACATCAGTTAAGGTCACGTGTACCTGAGGTTAGAGGACCTAATAGAATGGACAACATCAGTTAAGGTCACGTGTACCTGAGGTTAGAGGACCAAATAGAATGGACAACATCAGTTAAGGTCACGTGTACCTGAGGTTGGAGGACCTAATAGAATGGACAACATCAGTTAAGGTCACGTGTACCTGAGGTTGGAGGACCTAATAGAATGGACAACATCAGTTAAGGTCACGTGTACCTGAGGTTGGAGGACCTAATAGAATGGACAACATCAGTTAAGGTCACGTGTGCTGAGATTGGAGGACCTAATAGAATGGACAACATCAGTTAAGGTCACGTGTACCTGAGGTTGGAGGACCTAATAGAATGGACAACATCAGTTAAGGTCACGTATGCCTGAGGTTGGAGGACCTAATAGAATGGACAACATCAGTTAAGGTCACGTGTACCTGAGGTTAGAGGACCAAATAGAATGGACAACATCAGTTAAGGTCACGTATGCCTGAGGTTAGAGGACCTAATAGAATGGACAACATCAGTTAAGGTCACGTGTACCTGAGGTTGGAGGACCTAATAGAATGGACAACATCAGTTAAGGTCACGTATGCCTGAGGTTGGAGGACCTAATAGAATGGACAACATCAGTTAAGGTCACGTATGCCTGAGGTTGGAGGACCTAATAGAATGGACAACATCAGTTAAGGTCACGTGTACCTGAGGTTAGAGGACCTAATAGAATGGACAACATCAGTTAAGGTCACGTGTACCTGAGGTTGGAGGACCTAATAGAATGGACAACATCAGTTAAGGTCACGTATGCCTGAGGTTGGAGGACCTAATAGAATGGACAACATCAGTTAAGGTCACGTGTACCTGAGGTTGGAGGACCTAATAGAATGGACAACATCAGTTAAGGTCACGTATGCCTGAGGTTGGAGGACCTAATAGAATGGACAACATCAGTTAAGGTCACGCATGCCTGAGGTTGGAGGACCTAATAGAATGGACAACATCAGTTAAGGTCACGTATGCCTGAGGTTAGAGGACCTAATAGAATGGACAACATCAGTTAAGGTCACGTATGCCTGAGGTTGGAGGACCTAATAGAATGGACAACATCAGTTAAGGTCACGTATGCCTGAGGTTGGAGGACCTAATAGAATGGACAACATCAGTTAAAGTCACGTATGCCTGAGGTTGGAGGACCTAATAGAATGGACAACATCAGTTAAGGTCACGTATGCCTGAGGTTGGAGGACCTAATAGAATGGACAACATCAGTTAAGGTCACGTATGCCTGAGGTTGGAGGACCTAATAGAATGGACAACATCAGTTAAGGTCACGTATGCCTGAGGTTGGAGGACCTAATAGAATGGACAACATCAGTTAAGGTCACGTATGCCTGAGGTTGGAGGACCTAATAGAATGGACAACATCAGTTAAGGTCACGTATGCCTGAGGTTAGAGGACATAATAGAATGGACAACATCAGTTAAGGTCACGTATGCCTGAGGTTGGAGGACCTAATAGAATGGACAACATCAGTTAAGGTCACGTATGTCTGAGGTTGGAGGACCTAATAGAATGGACAACATCAGTTAAGGTCACGTATGCCTGAGGTTGGAGGACCTAATAGAATGGACAACATCAGTTAAGGTCACGCATGTCTGAGGTTGGAGGACCTAATAAAATGGACAACATCAGTTAAGGTCACGTATGCCTGAGATTGGAGGACCTAATAGAATGGACAACATCAGTTAAGGTCACGTATGCCTGAGGTTGGAGGACCAAATAGAATGGACAACATCAGTTAAGGTCACGTATGTCTGAGGTTGGAGGACCTAATTGTAGGTAAAGGGAGACAAATGAAAATCGATAACAAATAATAAACCATTCAGTACTGGTTTAACGTTTGTTAACTAGGTTAATGATAAACCATTCAGTACTGGTTTAACATTTGTTAACTAGGTTAATGATAAGCTATTTAGCCTAAAATTATATTTTTTGTTTTCTATCAAAATGCTAAATACAGAAATAAAACAACTGTAATTAATTTTGATGGAATATAAAATATCACATTGATTATTTCGTTCTAAGTAATGCTTATTATTTATAATACAATCTTTGGATATTAAAACAGAAAATACAACAAACTTGAAAAAGATTTTCCTTTCAATTGGGCAAATGAACTAACAGTCAAAAACTACCCACGATATTTCAATTAGTAGGATGTTCCCGCATTTTGCTTGCAATTTTGTAAAAATTAATAGGTTTTGAGATCAGAAAATAGTATGCATCAAACAGACAAATCATTCAAATTTTATGTAAATCATACTAATAGTACATGAAACAACTGTTGACAATAATTATAACATAATCTCTTTGATATTATGGTCGCCACACTTATTAAAACCAAACGTCAAACACAAACTGCATCCGTTTTCTACTTAAAATGTACCAGGTCTTGTTTCAATTAATATCAGCTTAACAAGTTTTATGATTGATAGTAAAGGGGAGGGAATGGGTTTGTATGAAGGTAAACTCTGTAATTATGCTTTAATTCATGTAAATTATTTTTATTTGAGCAATCAGTTAGTGGGATTTTTTTTATTTCTTGTTAAAACATGTTAAGTTTAAGATTACTCCAACACATATCTACTTACATATGTTGTATTACAGTACATGTGTATTTTCTTACTGTGGAAAAGTGTAAATAAAGGTTAGAGAATACCGAAGGAGCAATCAAAAAGGACAATCCAGAGAAACTGGCAACATAAGACGAAGAAAAACAAAACAACAACACAACACAATATGTGGTGGAGACCACCATGCGAAAACAAACACAAATAATGTAAATAAGACATGAGCCCTCCTACAAACAACTGGTGGTAAAGACGAACCGAACATCGTTTTTATGCGGGAATCGTAACGGACATCACAACACGGTACTCAGAACGTAGACACATAATAGGACAACACAAAAAACTAAATAGATGAACAACACCGAGCCCACCAAAGTTCGGCCGTGAATTCGGATGATATTTTGTTGAATGGTAAATATAAAAGTAAATAAAATTAACATTCAACCAGAAATACACAATAAATATAAAATTGTTGCTGATAGAAATCTAGTGAGTTATTAGGGGGCTCAGTTTATTTAATTCAGAACATAATAAGCAAGGTTGACTTATCTTCGTTCTGATAATACGTCTTTGAAATCATTAAATAATAGCAATAAAAATGAGACCGATCGCTTATCTTTTCAAAAATATGCCTCAATTTTCTGACAAAAATTTGTACTAATTATTGTTTGTTTTTTAAGATATTAGGAACATAATAACACGGTATTAAGATGAAAGAATTGTTGTTTTATGGCGCGATAAGATTCTCCATTAAACTGAAAATGATTTAGTGTCCTGGGGGAATCTGCTCAGGGGGGGATTTACATTTGTAGATAGTGAAGTTTTATATATGTTGATGGGTATGTGTTTATAACATATATCATTGTTTTCACAACACTCGATAATTCATTGATAAATTGTTTCATCATTCAGTACAACCTTGAAAAAAATAGCATTGTGTAGGAGTTGCTTGAATTGAGAATTTGTTTTCCAAATTCCATTGTTATTCGATATGTCATGCAATAATTTCCTAATAACAATCAAAATGTTTATGCAATAGTATAGCATTATTACTTGGAAGAAAATATTTCCGCCGTTTTATGTATATCATGCCAGTTGTTCGAGTTATATATGTCGATTGATACATTTTCTAAAAACAATGGTACACGCCATTGGGTAATATTGATTTGCTTTGTAATTATATTGATGAGGATAATAAGGAAATGTCAATGGTACCTACTTATGTTACCTCGATTGTGTCCTCAATATGAATGTATTGAGGGAATTGTTTTGTTTCTAGTTTTGTCAATAGAAGTTCCGCATTTCGAGCTTTAATGTTTCTACTTATGATACCCGGCTGTTTTTTCATTGGTTAGAAGTATTATCTATTGCATAATTACAATATATTAATTGGAAGTACTAAATAAACAACAATTAAGCGCCTTGTGTTAAAATGATAACGCCCATTTTGTTTCCTATAATACGATTGGTATATTTATAATGTACTCTACGTTCGTAATAATATGGATATATTTTTTAAATGTTGTATTTTCATATAAGGACATTTGCACTTTTCAAAGCAAATCCTAGTAGGTTGTTATTTCATAGAATTATTTTTACTAGATATATATAAGAAAATATATCATTATATTGTTAAGATTAAAGATCCGTTGATAACATTTACATTTTTAATTTGTCTCCTGTGGAATGCCAAGAATATGCAAATTAAAAAATACTCAATTAAACACAGCTTAAATCTAACCCAGATGACGAGGTATTCACAAAGAAAAGTTTGAAGAAGCCAAAGGTGTAATCAGAAACCGCAAATCGAAAAACTACAGACAACACAATGACCAAGCGAAAAAGGACAAAAGGACAAACAACGTGGGCGGGTGGGTGTATCTGTGGGGTTTTTTTTTTTTTTTTTTTTTTTTTTCTTTTTTTTCGCTGTTGCTTTTGTTTTTGTTTTTTGCTGTTGCTTTTCTTGTTGTTTTTTTGCTGTTGCGTTTGTTGTTGTTTTTTGCTGTTGCTTTTGTTGTTGTTTTTTGCTGTTGCTTTTGTTGTTGTTTTTTTGCTGTTGCTTTTGTTGTTGTTTTTTGCTGTTGCTTTTGTTGTTGTTTTTTGCTGTTGCTTTTGTTATTCCGACGTTTTGATTACGGATGATCAGTTTTTATGTTTGTATTTGCTTTAAGAAACATTAATCCAAATGCATGATCTCCACTATCAACATTTCAAATATTAATTCGTCACAGAAATACCATTTCAGCTGTACTGATGTTGAATTAACGTTAGAGAAAACAGAAAGACTTGGCTATTTTGTGTTGGTGGTCTTACTTAAGAATCCCTTCGGACTTGACTATTTTGTATTGGTGGTCTTACTTAAAAATCACTTTAGACTTGCATATTGTGCATTGGTGGTCTTACTTAAAGATCCCTTAGGACTTGGCTATTTTGTGTTGGTGGTCTTGCTTAAAAATCCCCTCGAACTTGGCTATTTTGTGTTGGTGGTCTTACTTAAAAATCCCTTCGGACTTGGCTATTTTGTGTTGGTGGTCTTACTTATAAATCCCTTCAGACTTGGCTGTTTTGTGTTGGTGGTCTTACTTAACAATCCCTTCGGACATGGCTATTTTGTGTTGGTGGTCTTACTTAGCAATCACTTCGGACTTGGCTGTTTTGTGTTGGTGGTCTTACTTAAAAATCCCTTCGGACTTGGCTATTTTGTGTTGGTGGTCTTACTTGAAAATCCTTTCGGACTTGGCTATTTTGTGTTGGTGGTCTTACTTGAAAATCCCTTCGGACTTGGCTATTTTGTGTTGGTGGTCTTACTTGAAAATCCCTTCGGACTTGGCTATTTTGTGCTGGTGGTCTTACTTATAAATCCCTTCGGACTTGGCTGTTTTGTGTTGGTGGTCTTACTTAACAATCCCTTCGGACTTGGCTATTTTGTGTTGGTGGTCTTACTTAGCAATCACTTCGGACTTGGCTGTTCTGTGTTGGTGGTCTTACTTGAAAATCCCTTCGGACTTGGCTATTTTGTGTTGGTGGTCTTACTTCAAAATCCCTTCGGAATTGGCTATTTTGTATTGGCGGTCTTACTTGAAAATCCCTTCAAACTTGGCTATTTTGTGTTGGTGGTCTTACTTAACAATCCCTTCGGACTTGGCTATTTTGTGTTGGTGGTTTTACTTAACAATCACTTCAGACTTGGCTGTTTTGTGTTGGTGGTCTTATTTGAAAATCCCTTCGGACTTGGCTATTTTGTGTTGGTGATCTTACTTAAAAATCCCTTCGGAATTGGCTATTTTGTGTTGGTGGTCTTACTTGAAAATTCCTTCGGACTTGGCTATTTTGTGTTGGTGGTTTTACTTAACAATCACTTCGGACTTGGCTGTTTTGTGTTGGTGGTCTTACTTGAAAATCCCTTCGGACTTGGCTATTTTGTGTTGGTGGTCTTACTTAAAAATCCCTTCGGACTTGGCTATTTTGTGTTGGTGGTCTTACTTATAAATCCCTTCAGACTTGGCTGTTTTGTGTTGGTGGTCTTACTTAACAATCCCTTCGGACTTGGCTATTTTGTGTTGGTGGTCTTACTTAGCAATCACCTCGGACTTGGCTGTTTTGTGTTGGTGGTCTTACTTGAAAATCCCTTCGGACTTGGCTATTTTGTGTTGGTGGTCTTACTTCAAAATCCCTTCGGACTTGGCTATTTTGTGTTGGTGGTTTTACTTATAAATCCCTTCGGACTTGGCTATTTTGTGTTGGTGGTCTTACTTGAAAATCCCTTCGGACTTGGCTATTTTGTGTTGGTGGTCTTACTTAGCAATCACTTCGGACTTGGCTATTTTGTGTTGGTGGTCTTACTTGAAAATCCCTTCGAACTTGGCTATTTTGTGTTGGTGGTCTTACTTAAAAATCTCTTCGGACTTGGCTATTTTGTGTTGGTAGTTTTACTTAACAATCACTTCGGACTTGGCTATTTTGTGTTGGTGGTTTTACTTGAAAATCCCTTCGAACTTGGCTATTTTGTGTTGGTGGTCTTACTTAAAAATCTCTTCGGACTTGGCTATTTTGTGTTGGTAGTTTTACTTAACAATCACTTCGGACTTGGCTATTTTGTGTTGGTGGTTTTACTTAACAATCACTTCGGACTTGGCTATTTTGTGTTGGTGGTCTTACTTAAAAATCTCTTCGGACTTGGCTATTTTGTGTTGGTAGTTTTACTTAACAATCACTTCGGACTTGGCTATTTTGTGTTGGTGGTTTTACTTAACAATCACCTCGGACTTGGCTATTTTGTGTTGGTGGTCTTACTTAAAAATCCCTTCGGAATTGGCTATTTTGTGTTGGTGGTCTTACTTGAAAATTCCTTCGGACTTGGCTATTTTGTGTTGGTGGTTTTACTTAACAATCACTTCGGACTTGGCTGTTTTGTGTTGGTGGTCTTACTTGAAAATCCCTTCGGACTTGGCTATTTTGTGTTGGTGGTCTTACTTAAAAATCCCTTCGGACTTGGCTATTTTGTGTTGGTGGTCTTACTTATAAATCCCTTCAGACTTGGCTGTTTTGTGTTGGTGGTCTTACTTGAAAATCCCTTCGGACTTGGCTATTTTGTGTTGGTGGTCTTACTTAGCAATCACTTCGGACTTGGCTATTTTGTGTTGGTGGTCTTACTTAGCAATCACTTCGGACTTGGCTATTTTGTGTTGGTGGTCTTACTTGAAAATCCCTTCGAACTTGGCTATTTTGTGTTGGTGGTCTTACTTAAAAATCTCTTCGGACTTGGCTATTTTGTGTTGGTAGTTTTACTTAACAATCACTTCGGACTTGGCTATTTTGTGTTGGTGGTTTTACTTGAAAATCCCTTCGAACTTGGCTATTTTGTGTTGGTGGTCTTACTTAAAAATCTCTTCGGACTTGGCTATTTTGTGTTGGTAGTTTTACTTAACAATCACTTCGGACTTGGCTATTTTGTGTTGGTGGTTTTACTTAACAATCACTTCGGACTTGGCTATTTTGTGTTGGTGGTCTTACTTAAAAATCACTATCGACTCGATTCCTTGCGTTCATCGTCTTACTTGAAAATACCTTCACATTTGGATACTTTATGTTCATCGTTTTAATACAAAATCCATATGAACTTGACCAGTTGTTTTCGTCGTCTTTCGATAATGTCTTCTGATTTGACTACCTTTTTTTAATCGCAGTACTTAATATTACAAACAGATTTAGATAGTTTGTGTTCGTCTTCTTATTTGAAAGCCCTTTCTGTTATATTTCTTTTCGGACAAAACTCTTATCCCATGATCGTCCCTTGCCAATATAATGGGACAATGCTTTCTAATGCATACAGAGACATACTAGGGCTCTAGAATTTGCACAAAAAAGTCGTTCTGATACAAAACAAGACACGCAGACATACACTGTAATTCTATTCTATACTCTTTTTTTTCTAATTCAACGATTTGGAAGGCGATCTGTAGTACGAATAATTTTACCCTTGTATCCACATAAGGAAAATAACCGTTATCGAAATAGAAGCTAAATTTTCCCTTTCATGGTTGCTAAAATAATTTTAATTCTGTGGTTTGCTAACTCTATATTTAAGGGATAATATATACATATGTTGACGTTATTATTATTTGCTTGTGTAATTGTTATTATTAAGTAGTATATGTTACCTATATATTTTATTGCAACAACAATAACACTATGTCTGTCATCAGTATTTTTAAGCTTATTAAATATAATCTATCTAATTAATTCGCGATTAAGATATTTGCCTTCTTATTATCAATAACAAATACAAAATGTAGTATACATGAATGTTCATAATATCTTGACGAATGTTCATAATACCCCCATGTGTTTGTTTACGTATAGTGGTGCCCAACACATATTGATTATATGAGTAACATGACTGGTGTCTGATAAGAAGCAGGAACTGCTTGCCCTTCGCGGGCGCCTGGGTTCATCTCTTATTTTTTGTGGGGTCCGCGTTGCTCATCTTTTTAATTTTCTGTGTTATGTTTTTTGTTTTGTTTGTGTTCGTCCTGTGTCTTGTGTACCCAATGTTGCCAGTTTCTCTGGATTGCCCATTCTTGATTGGCCCTTTGGTTTTCTCTAGATTGTCCATTCTTGATTGTCCCTTTGGTTTTCTCTAACCTTTGTCCTGTATCTTATGTACCCAATGTTGCCAGTTTCTCTGGATTGTCCATTCTTGATTGTCCCTTTGGTTTTCTCTAACCTTTGTCCTGTATCTTGTGTACCCAATGTTGCCAGTTTCTCTGGATTGTCCATTCTTGATTGTCCCTTTGGTTTTCTCTAACCTTTGTCCTGTATCTTGTGTACCCAATGTTGCCAGTTTCTCTGGATTGTCCATTCTTGATTGTCCCTTTGGTTTTCTCTAACCTTTGTCCTGTATCTTGTGTACCCAATGTTGCCAGTTTCTCTGGATTGTCCATTCTTGATTGTCCCTTTGGTTTTCTCTAACCTTTGTCTTGTATCTTGTGTACCCAATGTTGCCAGTTTCTCTAGATTGTCCATTCTTGATTGTCCCTTTGGTTTTCTCTAACCTTTGTCCTGTATCTTGTGTACCCAATGTTGCCAGTTTCTCTAGATTGTCCATTCTTGATTGTCCCTTTGGTTTTCTCTAACCTTTGTCCTGTATCTTGTGTACCCAATGTTGCCAGTTTCTCTGGATTGTCCATTCTTGATTGTCCCTTTGGTTTTCTCTAACCTTTGTCCTGTGTCTTGTGTACCCAATGTTGCCAGTTTCTCTGGATTGTCCATTCTTGATTGTCCCTTTGGTTTTCTCTAACCTTTGTCCTGTATCTTATGTACCCAATGTTGCCAGTTTCTCTAGATTGTCCATTCTTGATTGTCCCTTTGGTTTTCTCTAACCTTTGTCCTGTATCTTGTGTACCCAATGTTGCCAGTTTCTCTAGATTGTCCATTCTTGATTGTCCCTTTGGTTTTCTCTAACCTTTGTCCTGTATCTTGTGTACCCAATGTTGCCAGTTTCTCTGGATTGCCCATTCTTGATTGGCCCTTTGGTTTTCTCTAGATTGTCCATTCTTGATTGTCCCTTTGGTTTTCTCTAACCTTTGTTCTGTATCTTGTGGTGTACCCAGTGTTGCCAGTTTCTCTAGATTGTCCATTCTTGATTGTCCCTTTGGTTTTCTCTAACCTTTGTCCTGTATCTTGTGTACCCAATGTTGCCAGTTTCTCTGGATTGTCCATTCTTGATTGTCCCTTTGGTTTTCTCTAACCTTTGTCCTGTATCTTGTGTACCCAATGTTGCCAGTTTCTCTGGATTGTCCATTCTTGATTGTCCCTTTGGTTTTCTCTAACCTTTGTCCTGTATCTTATGTACCCAATGTTGCCAGTTTCTCTGGATTGTCCATTCTTGATTGTCCCTTTGGTTTTCTCTAACCTTTGTCCTGTATCTTGTGTACCCAATGTTGCCAGTTTCTCTGGATTGTCCATTCTTGATTGTCCCTTTGGTTTTCTCTAACCTTTGTTCTGTATCTTGTGGTGTACCCAATGTTGCCAGTTTCTCTGGATTGTCCATTCTTGATTGTCCCTTTGGTTTTCTCTAACCTTTGTCCTGTATCTTGTGTACCCAATGTTGCCAGTTTCTCTGGATTGTCCATTCTTGATTGTCCCTTTGGTTTTCTCTAACCTTTGTCCTGTATCTTATGTACCCAATGTTGCCAGTTTCTCTAGATTGTCCATTCTTGATTGTCCCTTTGGTTTTCTCTAACCTTTGTCCTGTATCTTGTGTACCCAATGTTGCCAGTTTCTCTAGATTGTCCATTCTTGATTGTCCCTTTGGTTTTCTCTAACCTTTGTCCTGTATCTTGTGTACCCAATGTTGCCAGTTTCTCTGGATTGTCCATTCTTGATTGTCCCTTTGGTTTTCTCTAACCTTTGTCCTGTATCTTGTGTACCCAATGTTGCCAGTTTCTCTGGATTGTCCATTCTTGATTGTCCCTTTGGTTTTCTCTAACCTTTGTCCTGTATCTTGTGTACCCAATGTTGCCAGTGTCTCTGGATTGTCCATTCTTGATTGTCCCTTTGGTTTTCTCTAACCTTTGTCCTGTATCTTGTGTACCCAATGTTGCCAGTTTCTCTGGATTGTCCATTCTTGATTGTCCCTTTGGTTTTCTCTAACCTTTGTCCTGTATCTTGTGTACCCAATGTTGCCAGTGTCTCTGGATCGTCCATTCTTGATTGTCCCTTTGGTTTTCTCTAACCTTTGTCCTGTATCTTGTGTACCCAATGTTGCCAGTTTCTCTGGATTGTCCATTCTTGATTGTCCCATTGGTTTTCTCTAACCTTTGTCCTGTATCTTGTGTACCCAATGTTGCCAGTTTCTCTAGATTGTCGATTCTTGATTGTCCCTTTGGTTTTCTCTAACCTTTGTCCTGTATCTTGTGTACCCAATGTTGCCAGTTTCTCTGGATTGTCCATTCTTGATTGTCCCTTTGGTTTTCTCTAACCTTTGTCCTGTATCTTGTGTACCCAATGTTGCCAGTTTCTCTAGATTGTCCATTCTTGATTGTCCCTTTGGTTTTCTCTAACCTTTGTCCTGTATCTTGTGTACCCAATGTTGCCAGTTTCTCTGGATTGTCCATTCTTGATTGTCCCTTTGGTTTTCTCTAACCTTTGTCCTGTATCTTGTGTACCCAATGTTGCCAGTGTCTCTGGATTGTCCATTCTTGATTGTCCCTTTGGTTTTCTCTAACCTTTGTCCTGTATCTTGTGTACCCAATGTTGCCAGTTTCTCTGGATTGTCCATTCTTGATTGTCCCGTTGGTTTTCTCTAACCTTTGTCCTGTATCTTGTGTACCCAATGTTGCCAGTTTCTCTGGATTGTCCATTCTTGATTGTCCCTTTGGTTTTCTCTAACCTTTGTCCTGTATCTTGTGTACCCAATGTTGCCAGTTTCTCTGGATTGTCCATTCTTGATTGTCCCTTTGGTTTTCTCTAACCTTTGTCCTGTATCTTGTGTACCCAATGTTGCCAGTTTCTCTGGATTGTCCATTCTTGATTGTCCCTTTGGTTTTCTCTAACCTTTGTCCTGTATCTTGTGTACCCAATGTTGCCAGTTTCTCTGGATTGTCCATTCTTGATTGTCCCTTTGGTTTTCTCTAACCTTTGTCCTGTATCTTATGTACCCAATGTTGCCAGTTTCTCTGGATTGTCCATTCTTGATTGTCCCTTTGGTTTTCTCTAACCTTTGTCCTGTATCTTGTGTACCCAATGTTGCCAGTTTCTCTGGATTGTCCATTCTTGATTGTCCCTTTGGTTTTCTCTAACCTTTGTCCTGTATCTTGTGTACCCAATGTTGCCAGTTTCTCTAGATTGTCCATTCTTGATTGTCCCTTTGGTTTTCTCTAACCTTTGTCCTGTATCTTGTGTACCCAATGTTGCCAGTTTCTCTGGATTGTCCATTCTTGATTGTCCCTTTGGTTTTCTCTAACCTTTGTCCTGTATCTTGTGTACCCAATGTTGCCAGTTTCTCTAGATTGTCCATTCTTGATTGTCCCTTTGGTTTTCTCTAACCTTTGTCCTGTATCTTGTGTACCCAATGTTGCCAGTTTCTCTGGATTGTCCATTCTTGATTGTCCCGTTGGTTTTCTCTAACCTTTGTCCTGTATCTTGTGTACCCAATGTTGCCAGTTTCTCTGGATTGTCCATTCTTGATTGTCCCTTTGGTTTTCTCTAACCTTTGTCCTGTATCTTGTGTACCCAATGTTGCCAGTTTCTCTGGATTGTCCATTCTTGATTGTCCCTTTGGTTTTCTCTAACCTTTGTCCTGTATCTTGTGTACCCAATGTTGCCAGTGTCTCTGGATTGTCCATTCTTGATTGTCCCTTTGGTTTTCTCTAACCTTTGTCCTGTATCTTGTGTACCCAATGTTGCCAGTTTCTCTGGATTGTCCATTCTTGATTGTCCCTTTGGTTTTCTCTAACCTTTGTCCTGTATCTTATGTACCCAATGTTGCCAGTTTCTCTGGATTGTCCATTCTTGATTGTCCCTTTGGTTTTCTCTAACCTTTGTCCTGTATCTTGTGTACCCAATGTTGCCAGTTTCTCTGGATTGTCCATTCTTGATTGTCCCTTTGGTTTTCTCTAACCTTTGTCCTGTATCTTGTGTACCCAATGTTGCCAGTTTCTCTAGATTGTCCATTCTTGATTGTCCCTTTGGTTTTCTCTAACCTTTGTCCTGTATCTTGTGTACCCAATGTTGACAGTTTCTCTGGATTGTCCATTCTTGATTGTCCCTTTGGTTTTCTCTAACCTTTGTCCTGTATCTTGTGTACCCAATGTTGCCAGTTTCTCTGGATTGTCCATTCTTGATTGTCCCTTTGGTTTTCTCTAACCTTTGTCCTGTATCTTGTGTACCCAATGTTGCCAGTTTCTCTGGATTGTCCATTCTTGATTGTCCCTTTGGTTTTCTCTAACCTTTGTCCTGTATCTTGTGTACCCAATGTTGCCAGTTTCTCTGGATTGTCCATTCTTGATTGTCCCTTTGGTTTTCTCTAACCTTTGTCCTGTATCTTGTGTACCCAATGTTGCCAGTTTCTCTGGATCGTCCATTCTTGATTGTCCCTTTGGTTTTCTCTAACCTTTGTCCTGTATCTTGTGTACCCAATGTTGCCAGTTTCTCTGGATTGTCCATTCTTGATTGTCCCTTTGGTTTTCTCTAACCTTTGTCCTGTATCTTGTGTACCCAATGTTGCCAGTTTCTCTAGATTGTCCATTCTTGATTGTCCCTTTGGTTTTCTCTAACCTTTGTCCTGTATCTTGTGTACCCAATGTTGCCAGTTTCTCTGGATTGTCCATTCTTGATTGTCCCTTTGGTTTTCTCTAACCTTTGTCCTGTATCTTGTGTACCCAATGTTGCCAGTTTCTCTGGATTGCCCATTCTTGATTGGCCCTTTGGTTTTCTCTAGATTGTCCATTCTTGATTGTCCCTTTGGTTTTCTCTAACCTTTGTTCTGTATCTTGTGGTGTACCCAGTGTTGCCAGTTTCTCTAGATTGTCCATTCTTGATTGTCCCTTTGGTTTTCTCTAACCTTTGTCCTGTATCTTGTGTACCCAATGTTGCCAGTTTCTCTGGATTGTCCATTCTTGATTGTCCCTTTGGTTTTCTCTAACCTTTGTCCTGTATCTTGTGTACCCAATGTTGCCAGTTTCTCTAGATTGTCCATTCTTGATTGTCCCTTTGGTTTTCTCTAACCTTTGTCCTGTATCTTATGTACCCAATGTTGCCAGTTTCTCTGGATTGTCCATTCTTGATTGTCCCTTTGGTTTTCTCTAACCTTTGTCCTGTATCTTGTGTACCCAATGTTGCCAGTTTCTCTGGATTGTCCATTCTTGATTGTCCCTTTGGTTTTCTCTAACCTTTGTTCTGTATCTTGTGGTGTACCCAATGTTGCCAGTTTCTCTGGATTGTCCATTCTTGATTGTCCCTTTGGTTTTCTCTAACCTTTGTCCTGTATCTTGTGTACCCAATGTTGCCAGTTTCTCTGGATTGTCCATTCTTGATTGTCCCTTTGGTTTTCTCTAACCTTTGTCCTGTATCTTATGTACCCAATGTTGCCAGTTTCTCTAGATTGTCCATTCTTGATTGTCCCTTTGGTTTTCTCTAACCTTTGTCCTGTATCTTGTGTACCCAATGTTGCCAGTTTCTCTAGATTGTCCATTCTTGATTGTCCCTTTGGTTTTCTCTAACCTTTGTCCTGTATCTTGTGTACCCAATGTTGCCAGTTTCTCTGGATTGTCCATTCTTGATTGTCCCTTTGGTTTTCTCTAACCTTTGTCCTGTATCTTGTGTACCCAATGTTGCCAGTTTCTCTGGATTGTCCATTCTTGATTGTCCCTTTGGTTTTCTCTAACCTTTGTCCTGTATCTTGTGTACCCAATGTTGCCAGTGTCTCTGGATTGTCCATTCTTGATTGTCCCTTTGGTTTTCTCTAACCTTTGTCCTGTATCTTGTGTACCCAATGTTGCCAGTTTCTCTGGATTGTCCATTCTTGATTGTCCCTTTGGTTTTCTCTAACCTTTGTCCTGTATCTTGTGTACCCAATGTTGCCAGTGTCTCTGGATCGTCCATTCTTGATTGTCCCTTTGGTTTTCTCTAACCTTTGTCCTGTATCTTGTGTACCCAATGTTGCCAGTTTCTCTGGATTGTCCATTCTTGATTGTCCCATTGGTTTTCTCTAACCTTTGTCCTGTATCTTGTGTACCCAATGTTGCCAGTTTCTCTAGATTGTCGATTCTTGATTGTCCCTTTGGTTTTCTCTAACCTTTGTCCTGTATCTTGTGTACCCAATGTTGCCAGTTTCTCTGGATTGTCCATTCTTGATTGTCCCTTTGGTTTTCTCTAACCTTTGTCCTGTATCTTGTGTACCCAATGTTGCCAGTTTCTCTAGATTGTCCATTCTTGATTGTCCCTTTGGTTTTCTCTAACCTTTGTCCTGTATCTTGTGTACCCAATGTTGCCAGTTTCTCTGGATTGTCCATTCTTGATTGTCCCTTTGGTTTTCTCTAACCTTTGTCCTGTATCTTGTGTACCCAATGTTGCCAGTGTCTCTGGATTGTCCATTCTTGATTGTCCCTTTGGTTTTCTCTAACCTTTGTCCTGTATCTTGTGTACCCAATGTTGCCAGTTTCTCTGGATTGTCCATTCTTGATTGTCCCGTTGGTTTTCTCTAACCTTTGTCCTGTATCTTGTGTACCCAATGTTGCCAGTTTCTCTGGATTGTCCATTCTTGATTGTCCCTTTGGTTTTCTCTAACCTTTGTCCTGTATCTTGTGTACCCAATGTTGCCAGTTTCTCTGGATTGTCCATTCTTGATTGTCCCTTTGGTTTTCTCTAACCTTTGTCCTGTATCTTGTGTACCCAATGTTGCCAGTTTCTCTGGATTGTCCATTCTTGATTGTCCCTTTGGTTTTCTCTAACCTTTGTCCTGTATCTTGTGTACCCAATGTTGCCAGTTTCTCTGGATTGTCCATTCTTGATTGTCCCTTTGGTTTTCTCTAACCTTTGTCCTGTATCTTATGTACCCAATGTTGCCAGTTTCTCTGGATTGTCCATTCTTGATTGTCCCTTTGGTTTTCTCTAACCTTTGTCCTGTATCTTGTGTACCCAATGTTGCCAGTTTCTCTGGATTGTCCATTCTTGATTGTCCCTTTGGTTTTCTCTAACCTTTGTCCTGTATCTTGTGTACCCAATGTTGCCAGTTTCTCTAGATTGTCCATTCTTGATTGTCCCTTTGGTTTTCTCTAACCTTTGTCCTGTATCTTGTGTACCCAATGTTGCCAGTTTCTCTGGATTGTCCATTCTTGATTGTCCCTTTGGTTTTCTCTAACCTTTGTCCTGTATCTTGTGTACCCAATGTTGCCAGTTTCTCTAGATTGTCCATTCTTGATTGTCCCTTTGGTTTTCTCTAACCTTTGTCCTGTATCTTGTGTACCCAATGTTGCCAGTTTCTCTGGATTGTCCATTCTTGATTGTCCCGTTGGTTTTCTCTAACCTTTGTCCTGTATCTTGTGTACCCAATGTTGCCAGTTTCTCTGGATTGTCCATTCTTGATTGTCCCTTTGGTTTTCTCTAACCTTTGTCCTGTATCTTGTGTACCCAATGTTGCCAGTTTCTCTGGATTGTCCATTCTTGATTGTCCCTTTGGTTTTCTCTAACCTTTGTCCTGTATCTTGTGTACCCAATGTTGCCAGTGTCTCTGGATTGTCCATTCTTGATTGTCCCTTTGGTTTTCTCTAACCTTTGTCCTGTATCTTGTGTACCCAATGTTGCCAGTTTCTCTGGATTGTCCATTCTTGATTGTCCCTTTGGTTTTCTCTAACCTTTGTCCTGTATCTTATGTACCCAATGTTGCCAGTTTCTCTGGATTGTCCATTCTTGATTGTCCCTTTGGTTTTCTCTAACCTTTGTCCTGTATCTTGTGTACCCAATGTTGCCAGTTTCTCTGGATTGTCCATTCTTGATTGTCCCTTTGGTTTTCTCTAACCTTTGTCCTGTATCTTGTGTACCCAATGTTGCCAGTTTCTCTAGATTGTCCATTCTTGATTGTCCCTTTGGTTTTCTCTAACCTTTGTCCTGTATCTTGTGTACCCAATGTTGACAGTTTCTCTGGATTGTCCATTCTTGATTGTCCCTTTGGTTTTCTCTAACCTTTGTCCTGTATCTTGTGTACCCAATGTTGCCAGTTTCTCTGGATTGTCCATTCTTGATTGTCCCTTTGGTTTTCTCTAACCTTTGTCCTGTATCTTGTGTACCCAATGTTGCCAGTTTCTCTGGATTGTCCATTCTTGATTGTCCCTTTGGTTTTCTCTAACCTTTGTCCTGTATCTTGTGTACCCAATGTTGCCAGTTTCTCTGGATCGTCCATTCTTGATTGTCCCTTTGGTTTTCTCTAACCTTTGTCCTGTATCTTGTGTACCCAATGTTGCCAGTTTCTCTGGATTGTCCATTCTTGATTGTCCCGTTGGTTTTCTCTAACCTTTGTCCTGTATCTTGTGTACCCAATGTTGCCAGTTTCTCTGGATTGTCCATTCTTGATTGTCCCTTTGGTTTTCTCTAACCTTTTTCTTGTGTCTTGTGTACCCAATGTTGCCAGTGTCTCTGGATTGTCCATTCTTGATTGTCCCTTTGGTTTTCTCTAACCTTTGTCCTGTATCTTGTGTACCCAATGTTGCCAGTTTCTCTGGATTGTCCATTCTTGATTGTCCCTTTGGTTTTCTCTAACCTTTGTCCTGTATCTTGTGTACCCAATGTTGCCAGTTTCTCTGGATCGTCCATTCTTGATTGTCCCTTTGGTTTTCTCTAACCTTTGTCCTGTATCTTGTGTACCCAATGTTGCCAGTTTCTCTGGATTGTCCATTCTTGATTGTCCCTTTGGTTTTCTCTAACCTTTGTCCTGTATCTTATGTACCCAATGTTGCCAGTTTCTCTAGATTGTCCATTCTTGATTGTCCCTTTGGTTTTCTCTAACCTTTGTCCTGTATCTTGTGTACCCAATGTTGCCAGTTTCTCTAGATTGTCCATTCTTGATTGTCCCTTTGGTTTTCTCTAACCTTTGTCCTGTATCTTGTGTACCCAATGTTGCCAGTTTCTCTGGATTGTCCATTCTTGATTGTCCCTTTGGTTTTCTCTAACCTTTGTCCTGTATCTTGTGTACCCAATGTTGCCAGTTTCTCTGGATTGTCCATTCTTGATTGTCCCTTTGGTTTTCTCTAACCTTTGTCCTGTATCTTGTGTACCCAATGTTGCCAGTTTCTCTGGATTGTCCATTCTTGATTGTCCCGTTGGTTTTCTCTAACCTTTGTCCTGTATCTTGTGTACCCAATGTTGCCAGTGTCTCTGGATCGTCCATTCTTGATTGTCCCTTTGGTTTTCTCTAACCTTTTTCTTGTGTCTTGTGTACCCAATGTTGCCAGTGTCTCTGGATTGTCCATTCTTGATTGTCCCTTTGGTTTTCTCTAACCTTTGTCCTGTATCTTGTGTACCCAATGTTGCCAGTTTCTCTGGATTGTCCATTCTTGATTGTCCCATTGGTTTTCTCTAACCTTTGTCCTGTATCTTGTGTACCCAATATTGCCAGTTTCTCTAGATTGTCCATTCTTGATTGTCCCTTTGGTTTTCTCTAACCTTTGTCCTGTATCTTATGTACCCAATGTTGCCAGTTTCTCTAGATTGTCCATTCTTGATTGTCCCTTTGGTTTTCTCTAACCTTTGTCCTGTATCTTGTGTACCCAATGTTGCCAGTTTCTCTAGATTGTCCATTCTTGATTGTCCCTTTGGTTTTCTCTAACCTTTGTCCTGTATCTTGTGTACCCAATGTTGCCAGTTTCTCTGGATTGTCCATTCTTGATTGTCCCTTTGGTTTTCTCTAACCTTTGTCCTGTATCTTGTGTACCCAATGTTGCCAGTTTCTCTGGATTGTCCATTCTTGATTGTCCCTTTGGTTTTCTCTAACCTTTGTCCTGTATCTTGTGTACCCAATGTTGCCAGTTTCTCTGGATTGTCCATTCTTGATTGTCCCGTTGGTTTTCTCTAACCTTTGTCCTGTATCTTGTGTACCCAATGTTGCCAGTGTCTCTGGATCGTCCATTCTTGATTGTCCCTTTGGTTTTCTCTAACCTTTGTCCTGTATCTTGTGTACCCAATGTTGCCAGTTTCTCTGGATTGTCCATTCTTGATTGTCCCATTGGTTTTCTCTAACCTTTGTCCTGTATCTTGTGTACCCAATGTTGCCAGTTTCTCTAGATTGTCCATTCTTGATTGTCCCTTTGGTTTTCTCTAACCTTTGTCCTGTATCTTGTGTACCCAATGTTGCCAGTTTCTCTGGATTGTCCATTCTTGATTGTCCCTTTGGTTTTCTCTAACCTTTGTCCTGTATCTTGTGTACCCAATGTTGCCAGTTTCTCTAGATTGTCCATTCTTGATTGTCCCTTTGATTTTCTCTAACCTTTGTCCTGTATCTTGTGTACCCAATGTTGCCAGTTTCTCTGGATTGTCCATTCTTGATTGTCCCTTTGGTTTTCTCTAACCTTTGTCCTGTATCTTGTGTACCCAATGTTGCCAGTGTCTCTGGATTGTCCATTCTTGATTGTCCCTTTGGTTTTCTCTAACCTTTGTCCTGTATCTTGTGTACCCAATGTTGCCAGTTTCTCTGGATTGTCCATTCTTGATTGTCCCGTTGGTTTTCTCTAACCTTTGTCCTGTATCTTGTGTACCCAATGTTGCCAGTTTCTCTGGATTGTCCATTCTTGATTGTCCCTTTGGTTTTCTCTAACCTTTGTCCTGTATCTTGTGTACCCAATGTTGCCAGTTTCTCTGGATTGTCCATTCTTGATTGTCCCTTTGGTTTTCTCTAACCTTTGTCCTGTATCTTGTGTACCCAATGTTGCCAGTGTCTCTGGATTGTCCATTCTTGATTGTCCCTTTGGTTTTCTCTAACCTTTGTCCTGTATCTTGTGTACCCAATGTTGCCAGTTTCTCTGGATTGTCCATTCTTGATTGTCCCTTTGGTTTTCTCTAACCTTTGTCCTGTATCTTATGTACCCAATGTTGCCAGTTTCTCTGGATTGTCCATTCTTGATTGTCCCTTTGGTTTTCTCTAACCTTTGTCCTGTATCTTGTGTACCCAATGTTGCCAGTTTCTCTGGATTGTCCATTCTTGATTGTCCCTTTGGTTTTCTCTAACCTTTGTCCTGTATCTTGTGTACCCAATGTTGCCAGTTTCTCTAGATTGTCCATTCTTGATTGTCCCTTTGGTTTTCTCTAACCTTTGTCCTGTATCTTGTGTACCCAATGTTGCCAGTTTCTCTGGATTGTCCATTCTTGATTGTCCCTTTGGTTTTCTCTAACCTTTGTCCTGTATCTTGTGTACCCAATGTTGCCAGTTTCTCTAGATTGTCCATTCTTGATTGTCCCTTTGGTTTTCTCTAACCTTTGTCCTGTATCTTGTGTACCCAATGTTGCCAGTTTCTCTGGATTGTCCATTCTTGATTGTCCCGTTGGTTTTCTCTAACCTTTGTCCTGTATCTTGTGTACCCAATGTTGCCAGTTTCTCTGGATTGTCCATTCTTGATTGTCCCTTTGGTTTTCTCTAACCTTTGTCCTGTATCTTGTGTACCCAATGTTGCCAGTTTCTCTGGATTGTCCATTCTTGATTGTCCCTTTGGTTTTCTCTAACCTTTGTCCTGTATCTTGTGTACCCAATGTTGCCAGTGTCTCTGGATTGTCCATTCTTGATTGTCCCTTTGGTTTTCTCTAACCTTTGTCCTGTATCTTGTGTACCCAATGTTGCCAGTTTCTCTGGATTGTCCATTCTTGATTGTCCCTTTGGTTTTCTCTAACCTTTGTCCTGTATCTTATGTACCCAATGTTGCCAGTTTCTCTGGATTGTCCATTCTTGATTGTCCCTTTGGTTTTCTCTAACCTTTGTCCTGTATCTTGTGTACCCAATGTTGCCAGTTTCTCTGGATCGTCCATTCTTGATTGTCCCTTTGGTTTTCTCTAACCTTTGTCCTGTATCTTGTGTACCCAATGTTGCCAGTTTCTCTGGATTGTCCATTCTTGATTGTCCCTTTGGTTTTCTCTAACCTTTGTCCTGTATCTTATGTACCCAATGTTGCCAGTTTCTCTAGATTGTCCATTCTTGATTGTCCCTTTGGTTTTCTCTAACCTTTGTCCTGTATCTTGTGTACCCAATGTTGCCAGTTTCTCTAGATTGTCCATTCTTGATTGTCCCTTTGGTTTTCTCTAACCTTTGTCCTGTATCTTGTGTACCCAATGTTGCCAGTTTCTCTGGATTGTCCATTCTTGATTGTCCCTTTGGTTTTCTCTAACCTTTGTCCTGTATCTTGTGTACCCAATGTTGCCAGTTTCTCTGGATTGTCCATTCTTGATTGTCCCTTTGGTTTTCTCTAACCTTTGTCCTGTATCTTGTGTACCCAATGTTGCCAGTTTCTCTAGATTGTCCATTCTTGATTGTCCCTTTGGTTTTCTCTAACCTTTGTCCTGTATCTTGTGTACCCAATGTTGCCAGTTTCTCTGGATTGTCCATTCTTGATTGTCCCGTTGGTTTTCTCTAACCTTTGTCCTGTATCTTGTGTACCCAATGTTGCCAGTTTCTCTGGATTGTCCATTCTTGATTGTCCCTTTGGTTTTCTCTAACCTTTGTCCTGTATCTTGTGTACCCAATGTTGCCAGTTTCTCTGGATTGTCCATTCTTGATTGTCCCTTTGGTTTTCTCTAACCTTTGTCCTGTATCTTGTGTACCCAATGTTGCCAGTGTCTCTGGATTGTCCATTCTTGATTGTCCCTTTGGTTTTCTCTAACCTTTGTCCTGTATCTTGTGTACCCAATGTTGCCAGTTTCTCTGGATTGTCCATTCTTGATTGTCCCTTTGGTTTTCTCTAACCTTTGTCCTGTATCTTATGTACCCAATGTTGCCAGTTTCTCTGGATTGTCCATTCTTGATTGTCCCTTTGGTTTTCTCTAACCTTTGTCCTGTATCTTGTGTACCCAATGTTGCCAGTTTCTCTGGATTGTCCATTCTTGATTGTCCCTTTGGTTTTCTCTAACCTTTGTCCTGTATCTTGTGTACCCAATGTTGCCAGTTTCTCTAGATTGTCCATTCTTGATTGTCCCTTTGGTTTTCTCTAACCTTTGTCCTGTATCTTGTGTACCCAATGTTGACAGTTTCTCTGGATTGTCCATTCTTGATTGTCCCTTTGGTTTTCTCTAACCTTTGTCCTGTATCTTGTGTACCCAATGTTGCCAGTTTCTCTGGATTGTCCATTCTTGATTGTCCCTTTGGTTTTCTCTAACCTTTGTCCTGTATCTTGTGTACCCAATGTTGCCAGTTTCTCTGGATTGTCCATTCTTGATTGTCCCTTTGGTTTTCTCTAACCTTTGTCCTGTATCTTGTGTACCCAATGTTGCCAGTTTCTCTGGATTGTCCATTCTTGATTGTCCCTTTGGTTTTCTCTAACCTTTGTCCTGTATCTTGTGTACCCAATGTTGCCAGTTTCTCTGGATCGTCCATTCTTGATTGTCCCTTTGGTTTTCTCTAACCTTTGTCCTGTATCTTGTGTACCCAATGTTGCCAGTTTCTCTGGATTGTCCATTCTTGATTGTCCCGTTGGTTTTCTCTAACCTTTGTCCTGTATCTTGTGTACCCAATGTTGCCAGTTTCTCTGGATTGTCCATTCTTGATTGTCCCTTTGGTTTTCTCTAACCTTTTTCTTGTGTCTTGTGTACCCAATGTTGCCAGTGTCTCTGGATTGTCCATTCTTGATTGTCCCTTTGGTTTTCTCTAACCTTTGTCCTGTATCTTGTGTACCCAATGTTGCCAGTTTCTCTGGATTGTCCATTCTTGATTGTCCCTTTGGTTTTCTCTAACCTTTGTCCTGTATCTTGTGTACCCAATGTTGCCAGTTTCTCTGGATCGTCCATTCTTGATTGTCCCTTTGGTTTTCTCTAACCTTTGTCCTGTATCTTGTGTACCCAATGTTGCCAGTTTCTCTGGATTGTCCATTCTTGATTGTCCCTTTGGTTTTCTCTAACCTTTGTCCTGTATCTTATGTACCCAATGTTGCCAGTTTCTCTAGATTGTCCATTCTTGATTGTCCCTTTGGTTTTCTCTAACCTTTGTCCTGTATCTTGTGTACCCAATGTTGCCAGTTTCTCTAGATTGTCCATTCTTGATTGTCCCTTTGGTTTTCTCTAACCTTTGTCCTGTATCTTGTGTACCCAATGTTGCCAGTTTCTCTGGATTGTCCATTCTTGATTGTCCCTTTGGTTTTCTCTAACCTTTGTCCTGTATCTTGTGTACCCAATGTTGCCAGTTTCTCTGGATTGTCCATTCTTGATTGTCCCTTTGGTTTTCTCTAACCTTTGTCCTGTATCTTGTGTACCCAATGTTGCCAGTGTCTCTGGATTGTCCATTCTTGATTGTCCCTTTGGTTTTCTCTAACCTTTGTCCTGTATCTTGTGTACCCAATGTTGCCAGTTTCTCTGGATTGTCCATTCTTGATTGTCCCGTTGGTTTTCTCTAACCTTTGTCCTGTATCTTGTGTACCCAATGTTGCCAGTGTCTCTGGATCGTCCATTCTTGATTGTCCCTTTGGTTTTCTCTAACCTTTGTCCTGTATCTTGTGTACCCAATGTTGCCAGTTTCTCTGGATTGTCCATTCTTGATTGTCCCATTGGTTTTCTCTAACCTTTGTCCTGTATCTTGTGTACCCAATGTTGCCAGTTTCTCTAGATTGTCCATTCTTGATTGTCCCTTTGGTTTTCTCTAACCTTTGTCCTGTATCTTGTGTACCCAATGTTGCCAGTTTCTCTGGATTGTCCATTCTTGATTGTCCCTTTGGTTTTCTCTAACCTTTGTCCTGTATCTTGTGTACCCAATGTTGCCAGTGTCTCTGGATTGTCCATTCTTGATTGTCCCTTTGGTTTTCTCTAACCTTTGTCCTGTATCTTGTGTACCCAATGTTGCCAGTTTCTCTGGATTGTCCATTCTTGATTGTCCCGTTGGTTTTCTCTAACCTTTGTCCTGTATCTTGTGTACCCAATGTTGCCAGTTTCTCTGGATTGTCCATTCTTGATTGTCCCTTTGGTTTTCTCTAACCTTTGTCCTGTATCTTGTGTACCCAATGTTGCCAGTGTCTCTGGATTGTCCATTCTTGATTGTCCCTTTGGTTTTCTCTAACCTTTGTCCTGTATCTTGTGTACCCAATGTTGCCAGTTTCTCTGGATTGTCCATTCTTGATTGTCCCTTTGGTTTTCTCTAACCTTTGTCCTGTATCTTATGTACCCAATGTTGCCAGTTTCTCTGGATTGTCCATTCTTGATTGTCCCTTTGGTTTTCTCTAACCTTTGTCCTGTATCTTGTGTACCCAATGTTGCCAGTTTCTCTGGATTGTCCATTCTTGATTGTCCCTTTGGTTTTCTCTAACCTTTGTCCTGTATCTTGTGTACCCAATGTTGCCAGTTTCTCTAGATTGTCCATTCTTGATTGTCCCTTTGGTTTTCTCTAACCTTTGTCCTGTATCTTGTGTACCCAATGTTGCCAGTTTCTCTGGATTGTCCATTCTTGATTGTCCCTTTGGTTTTCTCTAACCTTTGTCCTGTATCTTGTGTACCCAATGTTGCCAGTTTCTCTAGATTGTCCATTCTTGATTGTCCCTTTGGTTTTCTCTAACCTTTGTCCTGTATCTTGTGTACCCAATGTTGCCAGTTTCTCTGGATTGTCCATTCTTGATTGTCCCGTTGGTTTTCTCTAACCTTTGTCCTGTATCTTGTGTACCCAATGTTGCCAGTTTCTCTGGATTGTCCATTCTTGATTGTCCCTTTGGTTTTCTCTAACCTTTGTCCTGTATCTTGTGTACCCAATGTTGCCAGTTTCTCTGGATTGTCCATTCTTGATTGTCCCTTTGGTTTTCTCTAACCTTTGTCCTGTATCTTGTGTACCCAATGTTGCCAGTGTCTCTGGATTGTCCATTCTTGATTGTCCCTTTGGTTTTCTCTAACCTTTGTCCTGTATCTTGTGTACCCAATGTTGCCAGTTTCTCTGGATTGTCCATTCTTGATTGTCCCTTTGGTTTTCTCTAACCTTTGTCCTGTATCTTATGTACCCAATGTTGCCAGTTTCTCTGGATTGTCCATTCTTGATTGTCCCTTTGGTTTTCTCTAACCTTTGTCCTGTATCTTGTGTACCCAATGTTGCCAGTTTCTCTGGATTGTCCATTCTTGATTGTCCCTTTGGTTTTCTCTAACCTTTGTCCTGTATCTTGTGTACCCAATGTTGCCAGTTTCTCTAGATTGTCCATTCTTGATTGTCCCTTTGGTTTTCTCTAACCTTTGTCCTGTATCTTGTGTACCCAATGTTGACAGTTTCTCTGGATTGTCCATTCTTGATTGTCCCTTTGGTTTTCTCTAACCTTTGTCCTGTATCTTGTGTACCCAATGTTGCCAGTTTCTCTGGATTGTCCATTCTTGATTGTCCCTTTGGTTTTCTCTAACCTTTGTCCTGTATCTTGTGTACCCAATGTTGCCAGTTTCTCTGGATTGTCCATTCTTGATTGTCCCTTTGGTTTTCTCTAACCTTTGTCCTGTATCTTGTGTACCCAATGTTGCCAGTTTCTCTGGATTGTCCATTCTTGATTGTCCCTTTGGTTTTCTCTAACCTTTGTCCTGTATCTTGTGTACCCAATGTTGCCAGTTTCTCTGGATCGTCCATTCTTGATTGTCCCTTTGGTTTTCTCTAACCTTTGTCCTGTATCTTGTGTACCCAATGTTGCCAGTTTCTCTGGATTGTCCATTCTTGATTGTCCCTTTGGTTTTCTCTAACCTTTTTCTTGTGTCTTGTGTACCCAATGTTGCCAGTTTCTCTGGATTGTCCATTCTTGATTGTCCCTTTGGTTTTCTCTAACCTTTGTCCTGTATCTTGTGTACCCAATGTTGCCAGTTTCTCTGGATTGTCCATTCTTGATTGTCCCTTTGGTTTTCTCTAACCTTTGTCCTGTATCTTGTGTACCCAATGTTGCCAGTTTCTCTGGATCGTCCATTCTTGATTGTCCCTTTGGTTTTCTCTAACCTTTGTCCTGTATCTTGTGTACCCAATGTTGCCAGTTTCTCTGGATTGTCCATTCTTGATTGTCCCATTGGTTTTCTCTAACCTTTGTCCTGTATCTTGTGTACCCAATGTTGCCAGTGTCTCTGGATTGTCCATTCTTGATTGTCCCTTTGGTTTTCTCTAACCTTTGTCCTGTATCTTGTGTACCCAATGTTGCCAGTTTCTCTAGATTGTCCATTCTTGATTGTCCCTTTGGTTTTCTCTAACCTTTGTCCTGTATCTTGTGTACCCAATGTTGCCAGTTTCTCTGGATTGTCCATTCTTGATTGACCCTTTGGTTTTCTCTAACCTTTGTCCTGTATCTTATGTACCCAATGTTGCCAGTGTCTCTGGATTGTCCATTCTTGATTGTCCCGTTGGTTTTCTCTAACCTTTGTCTTGTATCTTGTGGTGTACCCAATGTTGCCAGTTTCTCTGGATTGTCCATTCTTGATTGTCCCTTTGGTTTTCTCTAACCTTTGTTCTGTATCTTGTGGTGTACCCAATGTTGCCAGTTTCTCTGGATTGTCCATTCTTGATTGTCCCTTTGGTTTTCTCTAACCTTTGTCCTGTATCTTATGTACCCAATGTTGCCAGTTTCTCTGGATTGTCCATTCTTGATTGTCCCTTTGGTTTTCTCTAACCTTTGTCCTGTATCTTGTGTACCCAATGTTGCCAGTGTTTCTGGATTGTCCATTCTTGATTGTCCCTTTGGTTTTCTCTAACCTTTGTCCTGTATCTTGTGTACCCAATGTTGCCAGTGTCTCTGGATTGTCCATTCTTGATTGTCCCTTTGGTTTTCTCTAACCTTTGTCCTGTATCTTGTGTACCCAATGTTGCCAGTTTCTCTGGATTGTCCATTCTTGATTGTCCCTTTGGTTTTCTCTAACCTTTGTCCTGTATCTTGTGTACCCAATGTTGCCAGTTTCTCTAGATTGTCCATTCTTGATTGTCCCTTTGGTTTTCTCTAACCTTTGTCCTGTATCTTATGTACCCAATGTTGCCAGTTTCTCTGGATTGTCCATTCTTGATTGTCCCTTTGGTTTTCTCTAACCTTTGTCTTGTATCTTGTGTACCCAATGTTGCCAGTTTCTCTGGATTGTCCATTCTTGATTGTCCCTTTGGTTTTCTCTAACCTTTGTCTTGTATCTTGTGTACCCAATGTTGCCAGTTTCTCTGGATTGTCCATTCTTGATTGTCCCTTTGGTTTTCTCTAACCTTTGTCCTGTATCTTGTGTACCCAATGTTGCCAGTTTCTCTGGATTGTCCATTCTTGATTGTCCCTTTGGTTTTCTCTAACCTTTGTCTTGTATCTTGTGTACCCAATGTTGCCAGTTTCTCTGGATTGTCCATTCTTGATTGTCCCTTTGGTTTTCTCTAACCTTTGTCTTGTATCTTGTGTACCCAATGTTGCCAGTTTCTCTGGATTGTCCATTCTTGATTGTCCCTTTGGTTTTCTCTAACCTTTGTCTTGTATCTTGTGTACCCAATGTTGCCAGTTTCTCTGGATTGTCCATTCTTGATTGTCCCTTTGGTTTTCTCCAGCGTTTATTTACAAAACGTTCATATAGCATTTACAGTTTACCATTGCCAAATAATATGAGAACGAGGTACCTACTCAGTACAACATCTACGTTTAGGATACACATACTGTGACTGTAGAACAGCATACACACAGAGCTGTTCATTCACTTAATTTGTGTCAAGGTGTAATGTTGGATAGCAGAAAAAAAGAGACAGGAAGCATACAATTTTTTTGTCGTCGCAGATTCTATTTAGAATTATATCAATTATAGTTAAATTCATATCTTGTTCAAGCCGAAAAAAAGTCCCACGGAAATTAAGATATACATTATAAGTTAATAATTGGGGGTTGCAGTATACTTCCGGTGCTAGCTAACACATCAAAGAATAGTCAAGTGAACAATTTGTTTTCCTATTTAAGCTGGATTTCTTACCATGATTCCAATTTGATAGCGTGTGGATGTCACGTCGTGATGACGGGAAGAGCGTGTTTATTGATTAATTATCATTAAAGTTCCAAAAACCCAAATAGAAATATTGTAGAAGTAGGCAAAATCGATACCCTAACACACAAATACATGACCTCTCACTTTCCTGACTTGGTAGAGGCATTTTAATTTTTTTAAAAAGTGGCGGTGTTAAAATAGTTAAAGGAGATCAAATTAAAATGTTAAAAGGCGAATATTCAAAATATTTTCTCTTATTTGCATTTGTTGCACATTATATGAAGTGCTAAACAATATATAATGACTATTTTGAGGGGTGGTCCCAAGACTAATTTGATTAAAACTAAGGACTATTTTCAGGGTGGTACCAAATTGCTTCATAATTATTTGTCAGTTTTAGGTTAATGTTAGGAAATATTCCAAAATAATTATGATAATAAAAATAACCGTAGACATCTAATTTTAGTGCTCAAGACGGTTTCTGGAATAACTTTCATCGGGTATGCTCATAGTCAAAAGGTAAGTAAGGGTTATAGTATGCTGTCTTTGCCAGCTAACACAGCAAGTTATATTAATTAATTACAAAAGAAGGTACAAGGAAAATATTAAAAAGCAAATTTTCAAAATGTTTTTTCTATATATATATATTTGCATTTGTTACACATGTGAAGTGCTTAAATTACATAATGACTATTTTGAGGGGTGATCATAAAAATAATTTAATTAAAATTAAGGACTATTCTGAGGATGGTACTTGGACTATTTAATTGCTTTATAATTATTGGTCAGCTTGAGTTAAGTGTTCGAAAATATTATTTTATAATTTTGATAACTGATGGTTGCAGTATTCGCCCTGTACTAGATAACACAGCAAGTTATATTGCTTAATTGCTAAAATAGATCCAATTAAAATATTAAAACGCAAATATTCATTTGTATTTGCTGCATATTATATTAAGTGCTTCAAATTATTTAATGACTATTTTGAGGGTTGTTCTTAAGACTAATTTAATTAAAACTAAGGACTATTTTGAGAGTGGTACTTGGACTAACTAACTATAAAATGTTATCAGTTTGAGTTTAATGGTCGCAAATATTTTGAACGTTTTGGCTTGTAAAGCTTATGGAATTACGACTGATAACGAAGCAAGTATTGTAAGATACATATTAAATGTATTTGAAGATACCAAAGTCGTCATCAGAAGCCGTAAATCGAAGGACAGACAATACAATGGGATCTTGTTGCTCAATCTTCAGTTTTCTGTGCAGTGTTTTATTGACCATTGACCATTGCATTGTCTGTCAGTCGATTTACGACTTCTAATTAACCTTTTATATCTTCATATTGTTTTAAGCTATTGCCCGTAGTTTCTTATATCATAAAAGTTTGAATATTGAATGTAATTGCTTATCAATAACAAACAGGTAGACTGGTCAATGTGCTAGGTTCTGAACTACTTTCTGAAGTATAATCCCAAACATTATTTTCTAAAACTAAACTTATGTGTAATGGTAAAATGTGTTATTATACGTGTCACCAAAAATATATAAGTAACGAGTAGTTAAAGGCCTTTGATTGAAGTAGATGCTATGAATTATAACACCATTGATTATATTCATGTCTCTTTTAATGTCTCTATGGATCAGACATGTCCGTTTTTTACATGGGAAAATGGATTACCTACATGTCGGTTAGTGATGACTAATTGAAGACGTATCTCTCTTTTTATTTTAATAAAAACAAGAATTTGCTTTGAAGAACATATAATAACCTATAATAAAAACGTAGATATCAAATTTAGTGCGCATGACGCCTTCCTGGAATACTAGTAACCTTCATCAAGTACGCTCAAATTCGAAAATTTGGAAAGCCAAATAATTTAAAATTTTGGGAACAATAAAACCAAAGTACCTAAAAGGATAGCCAAAGATCGGCCTAGGTCACCTAATTTTCCCTAACAGACAAGAAAAACTGTGTGAAATAAACATAATAGGTCTCAATCACCAAACTGTATAGGGGTTTTGCAAAGCAAAGCAAAACTCCAACCTATATCGCACAAAAAGACTTCTCCGTCTATATCATTTCTTTAAATACACCGGAATACCTTTGAGAACAGCTCGTACATTTTATGATTATTATATGTTAACAGGTATGGTACTACCATTGGTTAGACACAGAAACCGAGGGTGTCAGTATTTACTAATATCATTAATCTTGTCTCAAAAGTACAACAAATACTATAATCGCTTTTTGACAAATATGTCACAAGTATAATTTGAAAGGGTCAATTTGTTTGCCGTACATATCAGATAAGGTTTCATTTTCAACTTAAGAACTCGAGTGTTCCGTTTGGTTTCTAATATATTTCAAAGAATATATGTTACCTGTTATATCATATAAACTTTGTAGTTGATGAAAACATTATAAGAAACATGAAAATGTATAAAAACGTGTCTTTAATGTTTCTTTCAATCATTATTTCTATCGTTTTGGTCTTCATTTTTCTTCTTTTTCTAAGTTTTTCAGCATGTGACACGTCACAACTTTTTAAAGTTTCCTTTCGTACATAGGGATCTTTTCTTGAAGTAAAGTGTCATAAAGATGTTATCAAAAATATCAAGATATTAATAGTTGTTGCTGAAGTATTAGTACTTCAGAAATACTTTATAATCATGTATACATAAGTTCTAAGAGAAAGAAACTCACGCGAAATCCTGAAGAAAAAAACCGTACTTAAACTTTCAAACATCTCAAGGAAACTGTCATTTCTCAAAGTCGTGTATAGTGATTTTATTGAGAGAATGATGCTTTACAAGTTTATTACAGAGAATGATAAAGCATGCATAGTGGCCTAGTAGCCAATGCGTCGACACTGACATGGTTTATTAGATATATAAATTTACACTTCTTAGCTAATTTTGTTTAATAAAACAAAGATCAATTTCCTTCAGACATAGACAACCGTAGCAGATTTTGGTTCTGTTGTTTAGGGCATTGGAATTTCTTTCTGCCAAAGACTTTTAAGTTATTTAGCTTCCCAATCTATTGAATATGACCGTACGTGTCGTGTGCAGTAAATTAGATCTCCACGTTTTTATTAGATGTGGATGACATCGTTTATATAAGATGTACTAATAAATTGAAGATTCTGTTTCCGTCTTCATCAATTTATCAATAAATATTATATTTTGTGACTGTTCCGACAGTTTAGTATTTTTGTTTTCCATTTTATCAATAAATATTATATTTTGGGACTGTTCCGACAGTTTAGTATTCTTGTTTTCCATTTTATCAATAAATATTATATTTTGGGACTGTTCCGACAGTTTAGTGTTTTTGTTTTCCATTTTATCAATAAATATTATATTTTGTGACTGTTCCGACAGTTTAGTATTTTTGTTTTCCATTTTATCAATAAATATTATATTTTGGGACTGTTCCGACAGTTTAGTATTCTTGTTTTCCATTTATCAATAAATATTATATTTTGTGACTGTTCCGACAGTTTAGTATTTTTGTTTTCCATTTTATCAATAAATATTATATTTTGGGACTGTTCCGACAGTTTAGTATTTTTGTTTTCCATTTTATCAATAAATATTATATTTTGGGACTGTTCCGACAGTTTAGTATTTTTGTTTTCCATTTTATCAATAAATATTATATTTTGGGACTGTTCCGACAGTTAAGTATTTTTGTTTTCCATTTTATCAATAAATATTATATTTTGGGACTGTTCCGACAGTTTAGTATTTTTGTTTTCCATTTTATCAATAAATATTATATTTTGGGACTGTTCCGACAGTTTAGTATTTTTGTTTTCCATTTTATCAATAAATATTATATTTTGGGACTGTTCCGACAGTTTAGTATTCTTGTTTTCCATTTTATCAATAAATATTATATTTTGGGACTGTTCCGACAGTTTAGTATTATTGTTTTCCATTTTATCAATAAATATTATATTTTGGGACTGTTCCGACAGTTTAGTATTTTTGTTTTCCATTTTATCAATAAATATTATATTTTGGGACTGTTCCGACAGTTTAGTATTTTTGTTTTCCAATTTATCAATAAATATTATATTTTGGGACTGTTCCGACAGTTTAGTATTTTTGTTTTCCAATTTATCAATAAATATTATATTTTGGGACTGTTCCGACAGTTTAGTATTTTTGTTTTCCAATTTATCAATAAATATTATATTTTGGGACTGTTCCGACAGTTTAGTAATTTTGTTTTCCATTTTATCATTTTTGCCAATTTGTTATATAATTATGTATCAGGATCAGAGAATAAAACAATCAAAACAAATATTAAATTGATTACAATTGAGACTAATAAAATATAATTGTTTCTCGATTATTGGTTGAAAAATGAAAAAAGAAATGGCATTGAAAATTGATTCCAGATCGTTTGTTCTATTTTGAAACAATTATATTGCTATCCTTTAACATTTAAACAAAAGAATTGTAATTAATTCAGGTGGGTGAATTAAAATAATACTAATGACAATATGAGCTATATAAATGTAATCTGTGTTTCTAACCCGGTTAAGTCAACAAGATATATTTAAAGTTTTTAATAGATAATATACATGTAGTAAGAAGATTTGTCTACTGATAAAATAAGAATATGTTTAGCAGGAAATAAATGAAAAATTATTATGGTTAATCTCAATTAATTGTTTAAAAAAATCGTATTTATTCTATATATACAAACAAATAAAGTGTCAATGTCTTGTGTTGTTTTATTGTAAGTATTTTTTATTATTATATAAGAGTACATGTAATGGTCCATCAATTGGATTAACTAAATTATACATTATGTATGTACAAAATTATACCTTAAAAATACATAAAGCTTGAGAGAAGATAATTATTTTAATATTAGGTGTTCTAAATATTAACCTTGAGATTTAAAAATGTAGTAAATGGGTAAATATTAAATACTGAGTTAAACGGAGTACTAATATTAACAAAATCACACCAAGGGCTAACAAATGATGATATTTAATAATGCTATTGTTTATTTATTATTTCCTATTCTTTACCGCCACGATATAACTGAAATATTGTTGAAAGTGGCGTTAAACACCATAATGCTGCTGTTCCTATTCTTTAGGGTATATGTGAGTATGTCCAGATTTTTTGCTAAATAAATAAATTGTTAATATATATTTATTTAACCGAATGGATGTAAGCTGTTCTAACCTATTACGAGAAGACAGGGTTAATCATCTAGAGACCAACAGAGTCAGGATGGACAAGACAGCAGCAAAGGAAACATTGTAGTCAAACTAATTAAAATAAAAATACGTGTAGATCGAAGAAGCGAACTCTTTAGAACTGAATATCGATATTTTGTGAATATTGTTTATTGAATGTCCTGTACCAAGCCAGGAAAGTGAGCGGTCATGTATTTGTGTTAAGGGGGGAGGGTCTATTTTGCCTCTTTCTACGATTTTGATATTTGATTTTGGAATTATTACGAGTGTGCTAATTTTTAGGTATTTATTTTCTTAATCAATCTTATGAATAAGTTTGGTTATTATAAAATATAAACATATCTCGTGGTCTTTGTGTTTAGTGAGTTAAGATGAGAGGTGATTGTTCGTTTTGCTGATATTGGTGGAATTGTTGAACATCGCTGTTGAAGCTTTCTTGTCATAATGTCTTCACTGGTAGATTTGTCTCCTCTCCCATGTATATTACATGTATCTGTGTGACCTTATTAATTCAAGACAACAGAGCAAATTCGTTCAATAATTATCTTAAATTAGTCCCAGTATTTGTTTTATTTGTATTTTATTATATAAAAAAATAAGAATGAATGATATATATACTGTAATGTTTTATCGTTTAGATTGTAGGTAGAAATACTCATTTAAACATTCCCATGGGAACACAAAAATAATAGACACATATATATAATATAGTGCACACGACGCGTTTCATGAATAATCTTCCTCAGGTATGCTCATTGTCAACAGATTAGATAGAAAGTCAAATAATTGTAAACTCGTTGGAGCAAATAACACCAAAGGACCTTAACTGGCTAAGATCACCCATGTCTGAGGGAGTAGAACATTAGTCTTAATAATTATTACTCCAAGCCATTTTGGAATTGTTACGACAGCCTGGTATTTAATTTTTTTATTTTTTTTTATTTATTTTTTTTTAGAGGGAGGGTTCTTCATTTTATTACTTTATTTAGGAACTGTAATTTTCAATAAGACTATATCTAATGAACCATGTCATTGCCATTACACAGACTACTAATATACGTTCAACAATTAAAAAAAATTTAATTTTAAAACGTGGAATATGTGATTAAATTAATTACCGTTATATTCGTAAAAATATCAACTGCTTTTAATTTACAGGATATTTATATCTACTAAAATCAAAGTGTGAAGAAAGAAAAGTGTTTTCTTTATTTTATGTACAAACATATGAGAACTGTAGTCAGTGATTAATATAATTTGTAAAATTGCTGTTATAATTTTCGTAGTTCAGAAATAAAATAAAAATACAAAAAAGCATATTATCGGAACAGGTTCAAAATCCACAGTGAGAGCGTAGAAAAAGGCAACATCGATACTCCAAACATACAAATACATGATCGCTCACTCGCATGGATTGGCATAGTTTTATGGCCCCAAACCTCTCCTATTAGCACCTTGTTATTTACAATAGTTATGTTACGGTAAAATATTAAATGATATGAATTATTTATGTATAGTGAAGTGCATCGACTGCCTCCTACAATACATGTACAAGTATTATGTATTATTGTTACTATAACTCTTGTTGAAATTGTACCATTGTCTTAAGTGAATAGAGATATATTTATAGAAATAATAATTATATCTACAAAGAATATACATAGCGACTAATTGGGGTTAAAGCAGCATGAAACAGATCTACAGTTGACAGCATAAATAAGTAACTTTTATTGTAGTCACAATATTCATTGAGACTGTCAATTACAAACATGTGCACGCTGTTGTTGTTTTTTTCTATTTTGTTTGAGCTACAATAGAGGTAAAAAAAATAAGATTCTTTCCATGGGAGGAGATGGAACCATTATTGAGAATATGGAATTTAATTAAGTAGTTGATGAACTTCCCGATTTTCAATATTTCTGTTTGCAAACTGGTTTTTTTATGTTCCGTAATCACAAACCAGTCCTTTCCCCATTCATGACTTGTCACTTGGTTTGTAATAAGAGTAACATGAAGCAAGAACTGCTTACCCTTCCGGAGCACATGATTTCGTGTTGTTCGATCATTAGTTTTCTGTGCCATGTTTTGTAGATAGGTTTTGACCTTTTTCTTTTGGTCATTGTGTTGTCTGTCATTCTTCGATTTACAGCTTCTGATTACCACTTTCGTATCTATTGGTAACGTTCTGTGCACCCACTCATCATCCGTTTATGAAAGAATGTTAGTAAGTAGACTGTTTTACATTGTGGCATTCATGACATTTTTTACATAAGTACACCACATAGCCTATGTTTTACATGCACACTGCATTGTGTAAACTCTTTCGCGTCACGAATATAATCAGGAAAGGCGGATTCGCCTCCCCCCCCCCCCCCCCCCCAAAATAATTTAATTTATAGAAATATTGCTCTGTATTTCAGAGTAATGGTGCATCCATAGAAATGACGAAATAATATGTACAAAAATTATACCAAAAAAAATAATAAGGCATGAAGGCAATAATTTTGATTTTAGATGTTCCAGATATTAACCGGCAGAATTAAAAAAAAGTAAACAATGAGTAAATATTGAATATTTATCAATTATAGATGTGAACGGGGCACTAGTGTTGACAGAATCATACTGAGAACCAACAAATATTAATATCTAATAGTACTATTATTTACTTACATAGTAAAATCAATTCCTATACAAATAGTGTACATTTTAATTTGGCTAGACATTTTGTTAAATAAATAAATTGTTACAAATTATCCATACTATTGAATTATTTTTTGAAATGAAAACAAATACATTTTGTAATTAAAATTAAAAAGGTAGACATTTACATTTTTGTATATATAATTTAGTGCGCACGACACGCTTCTGGAAAATCCTTCATCAGGTACGCTCAAATTCCTTCATCAGGTACGCTCAAATTCCTTCATCAGGTACGCTCAAAATCCTTCATCAGTTACGCTCAAAATCCTTCATCAGTTACGCTCAAAATCCTTCATCAGTTACGCTCAAATTCAAAAGATTGGAAAGAGAGCAAGAAAGCAGAATCGGCTTAAAGGTGTACGAAATCCAAAATGCTATCATACTAAGATTATATCCTCATGCTTTTCTCTATGAAACCCCCTAGATTAAGCTGATGAAACCACATGAAACCCCCTAGATTAAGCTGATGAAACCTGCGGAGGTTATTACCTCCATGATGAAACAAAACATGTCAAAGTGTTTTTATACCATCAAAATATAAATACAAATATTCTTGCAAAAATCATGAAGAAAACACGTGTGTTTTTTATATCATGTGTATTGAATTCTTATAGACTTCCACATTATCATATATATCTGTGATATGTCATAGCTATTAGTGTCATTTCATTATAAAATCTCACTATGACTTATCTTTTCTACAATCTTAGGGTTAGAACTGACACTTTGTGAAATGCGTAATATTATGGTATAGATGTCACACAAATATTCCAGTGATAACACTCAAAGTATAACATTTACAATGTTATGACGTTATGACGAGTTAAATAAAAGTTGACGTTTCGCCTTCTAACAGCAACGAAATTCCAAGCTTAGCCAGGTCAACGATTTCATGCAAGTTTAAAAACAAACATAGACGTTATATTGTTACATATGTAAGAAATATACAAGAGGTGAAGATACTAAAGAGGTAATGAGAATCCGTTAATCGAAGATATGCAGAAAACAAAATGGCCAAAGAAAAGGGACAAACAACGATCTACAAAACATTAAAACATACAATCAAAGATCGAGTAACGCGAACCACAAATTATTCCTTGATTAGTGTCGGTACTCAGTTATTGTATATACTTTGTATGAAATTAAAAAAGGCATTTTGAGGATATATATATTTTATTTTTTTTTATTTGGATACTACCCCTTTACAACGGGGGTAACCACTGTCGGGGTAACAGTGGTTGCGTCCTTAAAGCTATGTACAATGCAATAAAAAAATATAATGAGGATACCAATGGGTAATCAGACACCGTAATTTAAAAAACGACCGACAATGCAAGGGCCAGAGGAAAATAGACAAACAATGGTCGACAAAATATTACAAAGAAAACTAAAGATTGAGCAACACGAACCCCACTTAAAAACAGGGGTCAACCCATGTGCTCCGAACGGTCACATGTAAGCAGTTCCTGCTCCACTAGTGACACCCGTCGCTGCTGTTAAACAAAACGAACATCATATGATATGGAAATCGGTTTGAACACAAAGGAACGCAAACAGATACAAATAACAAAAATATGTTTACTGTATTGTTTACTATCTGTTGTTTACTACGTGTTGTTTACTACCTGTTGAATGATAATTTTATTTATTTATTGCAATCATCTATATTTTTTTATGTTTTTATTCCATTGCCATATCTGATAGGAAAGTGAAATGTATTGTGTGTTAGGGGAAAGTGAACTGTATTGTGTGTTAGGGGAAAGTGAACTGTATTGTGTGTTAGGGGAAAGTGAACTGTATTGTGTGTTAGGGGAAAGTGAACTGTATTGTGTGTTAGGGGGTCCCGATTTGGTCTCTTTCTACTACTTTTCTTTTTGATATTAGAACTATTCCGACCGTGTGGATTTTTTTTTTTTTTTTTTTTTTTTTTTTGTCTTTCATTTTATGGAAATGCAAGATATAAGTTGTTGATAAAATAATATAAAAATACCAGTAGATTAAAATATACAAATTGAATGCAAATATTAAAATTTGTTTTCTATATTAAAATTAACCTTTAATTTTTTTTTAATCCTTTTCATATAATATATTTCAATTGGTTTCTAAGATTTTTAATTTGTGGAGCATATTTTAGTTCCAAATTTTATAATTGCGTCATTGATATTATATTCTGTTTATTTTTATATTAAATACCAAGAAGGAAAAGTGTCACCCAATTAAAATGTCCGGAATGCAGTTTTGTAGTTTTTTTTGTATGTAATATTACACATTACGTTATAATCAGTATGTAGTATGACATTTATAGTATTTTATGTTATTTTTACCTTCTTTTTGTGCGTTCATAATAAGGAAAAATTATACCATATGTAAGACAATACGAAGAAGAGAGAAATATCAAGTTTGTTAATGCTTACTTGACAATTACAAATGTTAATATATTCTGAAAAGTGTTATGATTAGAAATAAGTATAACACACAACATATTTTTTTTATGAAAAAAGTCATCATCATTGTTCTTCATTTTCATCATTATTTTGATTAAATATTTATATAATGATATAGTATCTAAAATAGCATAAAGACTGTCGTTAATCGATCATTTATGCATCAATCAGACAAGGGCCAAATTACATACAGAATAAGTAAAACATCATCATTTACGATAACGGCTTCTGTATTCTTCTTTGAAATGTAATTAAACTACTTTGCAGCTGCCAATCAGAGCCTTGTGCCAAATGACATCCCACTTAAAAAAGAAAATTGATTCGTGAGTACAGAGCAAAATCTTTTTCTTCTTCTCATTTTGAACTAGAAAATGTGTTTAATTAGGCAAAAACATTTGCTTATTTCGTCGTAAATGCGGAAAACACTTATGAAACTAGTGATATTTCGTGTTGAAATGGTTATAAAATATCTCTTTTGTAATAATAATTTTGAGACAACATTTTAATGGTACGGATATTAATAAATGAAAAAGAAAAAGACTCATTAATGTTTTGATTTGAACCACACGTACGCAATCATGGCGGCTGCCAGCAATTATACAAGACTATAATTCAACAGTTAAATTCTTGCCGCTAATATATATCAACAGCTGACGTTCTAAAGAAAACAATAACGGTTTTGACAGGCGCGGTGCCTCGCAATCAAAACATAAGTAAAATATATGTAAAAACTGTATAGACCTAATGGAATAAATGAGCAGACCGTTTATTGAATTATTACTAATAGGAATTTTATGATCTAACCGAGTCGTCTCCTCGGAACCAGAGTTTCCGAAGCGAATTATAAATAATATCTGTCAATGTGAGCCGTATATTATGTGTCAATCAATGTTGGTTTCTATGTTTTGACGACTTAATGTAAAAGTAAATAGTTTACATAGTTTTAATGTGTTACGAAGCTGAATATGCAAGGTATGGAATTTGTTAAATATAGCAAGTAATAATCATAAAAATGCCAATGAAATTTGAGGATTCCGGTATTGTACTCCGCACTGAAAATGTCCAAATGGTAATCTAGGCATCACTAAGGTCAACATATATGATGACAGTAAGTGACCCAATGATGAACATAACTGCAATATGTCATGACAGTTTGTTTGTAACACATTTCATTTTAAAGCTGTAACATTGGACATATACGAGGCCTTACTGATTTCCAGCCGGATTACATCTTTCTAATCAGTAATGTACGAGAAATAATGAAATTATTGACTGTAATTTTCAAGAAAATCAATCTCAAAGACTAGATATTTCAGAATGTTTTGACAATTGTGAAAATCGTGGACTGTTTAGAATAATATTTGCTGATATTCATACGGTAAAATAAAATGGAAAATACGTAAATAACGTGATACTGGCTGTAAACAGAAATGTCCATATTATGTTTGTACCATTTGCGCCTTTTTTTTACTATAAAAATTATATGAACGTCTCATTTTCAATTTTTTGGGGATATTTTTACTTTACAAATTATGTATAATATCAAGCGCAGCAGAAAACCTACAATATTTTACAAAAAAAAGTAGCAGGACAATGAGCGATACTGAAATAAAATAACGATTCATATAGAAAAAAAAGTCATAAATAAACAATGTGTTTTATTGTGGATTATTTTTTTTTTTACATCTATGTTATCACAATAGTTCAAAGGATCAATATTGAAAATTATTTATGATAAACATAAAACGATTAAAATATTTTTGAGGTTAAAAGATCACATAAAGGTTGTTTTTCAGTTTTCAATACCGAAAATCCAATATGATGACTGTATTCTCCTTCGGTTTTCTATAACGTTTATTTACGGGAGAAAGACAAACAAAACAAAAAACACAACACAATAAAAAGATTAACAAGACGATCTTCACCAAAAAAGCGGGATGTATCTAGGTGCTCGCGAGGGGAAAACAGTTCTTGCTTCTTATATGAAACTTCCAATGTTATTCAGAAAGTCAATTCGATTTGAACATCACAATGAGTAAATAAATACAGATGACATAAATCAGACATGTAAATTTGTCAATTATAGAACTTTGTACTAATGATTCTTTTCAGGGTAATTTCTCTGAAACTGACCTTTCAAAGTAAATCATGTTGATCATTCAAGTAATTTTTATTTTTATTTCTCAGGTTTTTATACCGAAATAAACTTAAATAAGATATAATTCACAAAAAGTTAGACCTCCATCTGGGAAGGACCACAACTTTTATTTTCAAAAATTTATTAGATCATTTTTAAAGTATTTATTAAGTATGCTTTACGTCACATTTTTACGACATATCACACGGGTAGGTAGTACTCAACAACTCATTTTCATTAACGTCATTACATACATAACACATTCCAAGCTTATCTTTCAGAGTAAATGTTTTTTGATGGCAGATTTGACCACAATCAAGATAAGGTAGACACCAGAAAAAACGGCGGGAAATGGACAAAACTGTATTCGGAAAGAGATAGTCTGGTACCCGTGACCCCTCGGATTTTTTTGTTTGATATCGGGGTCAGGTAACGGCTGAATCCATGTTTTTAATGGCGGCCGCCATAGCGTACAGATATTCCCATCTCAGCAAAGGAAATGATGCACAGCATTGAATGAAGGCGTGTCTTAAGTGGGTAATTGGCACAGTTCAGATCAGATACATTTGTTTGTCCCTTTTAGTTATTTTGGAGGTTGAAGACATCACGCGGAAATGTACTTTTGGTCACATTACACACAAAAAAAAAAGGGGGGGGGGGGGGGGTTATCACGACACACCATCTCCAGCGCTCCATTTCTCCAATCTAAACAATGTCTGAACCCGAAAATGTTTTTAAAACAAATAAAAACATATTGAAATATCCTCCCAGTGTAACCAAACTGTATGACACGTCTGTTTTATCTCAATAATTACTACCTTGTCAATGTACTTAGGAAAGTACAACTTCACAACTTGTCTCCATTGTCTTAACTTGTACATGTGCCCCACAATAATGTGTGCAATCCTTTACATCTATTATTGGTTGCAGTATGATATAAAGAAGGAAAATGTCAAAAATAAATATCTTCTACAGTAAAAAAAAGTTACAAGGTACTAGGTGTCACAAATCTGTCATCTTTTTAGAATGGTGCATGACTCATTGTCCTATAAAATGAGTTTGTCCAACACCCAAGCTTTTCTTGAGTGATAGACAGGGTACACCGCTTCCATATTTAGGCCCTGTTCCTCTCTGATAGAAGTAAAAGGAGATATGGGGTAAATGTCGATGAGAAAACGACCCATAACCATCGGAATTAATACTGCAATCAAATACAAAAATGAGGCTAATGACAGCAGTTTTAATTGATGAACATGTTCATGAAAAGGTATTTAATGACAGAATTGCTGAGCTGCTTGCCTTATTTGTGATCAAAGAAAGTGCATTATACTTTGAGGGGCTACTATTATTTTAATTTGCATATTTCTTTTTTATTTTGCTTGCTTTTAATTAATTTGTTTTTGTTTTATGTTTTGCTTTGCAGTTAGCACAATCCAGTTTGATGTTTGGATCTTAGATACATGCTATGACAATAGTTTCATGCTTATGATACTTGCTTCTGTTTATTTGCAATTACATTTGTATGGTCCTATTGTCAATAAAAGTCATCAGAAAAAGGAAATTCTTATTCAAACCTAGTTAACACAGCCTGATGAGGATACCAACATGAATGAACCACTCATTGAAGTTTTAAGGTGAAATTCAGCACAGGATAGAGGATATAAACATAATAAAGGACTTCAATCAATTCTGTAAACTTTGAATCAATGTTCTTGCTTATTCAAAGTGACCGACATACTGTAAATTCAGAAATTATTGAGATGTTTCGTTATTGCGGAAAATGCAACTGAACTTAAAACTCGTATTTTAGAAGCATTTGTATCATTTTGCACTAGAGATCTTTGAGTTTTGCATTAATTAAAAATCGAAATCCGGGCTGATTAAATTTTCTTAGATCGCAGTAATAAATGAATGCATTAATTTCCGATTTTACAGTATATCATCATGAATTACATGGATGTAGTGTTGATTGACATTTCGTAATGAATACTGCTTAAGCAGGTGCTATGACCCGTCTTGAACTAAATATGAAGTATGATGATTTCCTCATTGTCAAAGACCTCATGTTGACTGCAAGATGAAAAATAACAATTATATCATTGTTCTATTGCTTTGTTTTACTCATTATAAATTGGGGATTTTGCCTCATGTACATTTACTCTATATCCTTTCATTGTGTACTTGTTACAATATCTCTGTAGCAAACCTCATTGACAAGGAGAGTATTACATTGTATGTGAATGTATGAAAATAGGATACATGTATTTATGATATTTTATGCATTGTACATGTATGTGTTATTTGGTTGTCATAATAATAAATAAAGAAACTAATAATAGAAACTCAGCACAATTAGCAAATAACAAATAAAGTATTGCCAAAAAAACATAGCACATTGAAAGTTTACTATATCCTATTCCCTTTTTATACGACCCCAAAACAATTTTTGAGGTTGTAAAATGGTATGGCGTTGTCATTGTTATCGTCTGTAGAAATTTAGTTTCTGTATGATAACTTCAGTTTTAGTAGACTATTAAACCCTTATGCAATTTTTACTCAATGTTCCTTTTTAGAAACTTAATGTTTTCAAACTTTGAAAAGTGTCTTATAGATACACCCTTCTCCTTAAAGCCAAATGGCATTCAAGGAAAGCATGAAATAAAGGTCAAGGTCACCTAATAATCAGTATTTCAATGTCCAATGTCTAATACAAAGTTTAACCAAATTAACCAAGAATGTGGATAATTAGATGATGAATGTTAGAAATATGACCATCCTTTTCAACCAAATACTATATTTCTTGAAGCTGAGAAAAAGATCTAACCATGCAACATAGAGAGTGAAATTGGCACAATTCTTAGCTGTACTGTCCAAGTGTTATTCCTTAACTCATCTTACATGTTGAGTATTTAAAGTATTCAGGATATTTAATGTAAATAAAGAAGATTAACTGATATACATTTTTATGCTGAATCCACCTTAAATCTAGGCTATAAATATTACAATGTATATCTTTCAACATATTTTAATTAAAATATAGAATTGATTAAAGTCCTTTATATCCACTATCCTGTGCTGAATTTCACCTTAAAACTTCAATGAGTGGTTCATTCATGTTGGTATCCTCATCAGGCTGTGTTAACTAGGTTTGAATAAGAATTCCTTTTTCTGATGACTTTTATTGACAATAGGACCATACAAATGTAATTGCAAATAAACAGAAGCAAGTATCATAAGCATGAAACTATTGTCATAGCATGTATCCAAGATCCAAACATCAAACTGGATTGTGCTAACTGCAAAGCAAAACATAAAACAAAAACAAATTAATTAAAAGCAAGCAAAATAAAAAAGAAATATGCAAATTAAAATAATAGTAGCCCCTCAAAGTATAATGCACTTTCTTTGATCACAAATAAGGCAAGCAGCTCAGCAATTCTGTCATTAAATATCATTAAATACCTTTTCATGAACATGTTCATCAATTAAAACTGCTGTCATTAGCCTCATTTTTGTATTTGATTGCAGTATTAATTCCGATGGTTATGGGTCGTTTTCTCATCGACATTTACCCCATATCTCCTTTTACTTCTATCAGAGAGGAACAGGGCCTAAATATGGAAGCGGTGTACCCTGTCTATCACTCAAGAAAAGCTTGGGTGTTGGACAAACTCATTTTATAGGACAATGAGTCATGCACCATTCTAAAAAGATGACAGATTTGTGACACCTAGTACCTTGTAACTTTTTTTTACTGTAGAAGATATTTATTTTTGACATTTTCCTTCTTTATATCATACTGCAACCAATAATAGATGTAAAGGATTGCACACATTATTGTGGGGCACATGTACAAGTTAAGACAATGGAGACAAGTTGTGAAGTTGTACTTTCCTAAGTACATTGACAAGGTAGTAATTATTGAGATAAAACAGACGTGTCATACAGTTTGGTTACACTGGGAGGATATTTCAATATGTTTTTATTTGTTTTAAAAACATTTTCGGGTTCAGACATTGTTTAGATTGGAGAAATGGAGCGCTGGAGATGGTGTGTCGTGATAACACCCCCCCCCCCCCCCTTTTTTTTTGTGTAATGTGACCAAAAGTACATTTCCGCGTGATGTCTTCAACCTCTAAAATAACTAAAAGGGACAAACAAATGTATCTGATCTGAACTGTGCCAATTACCCACTTAAGACACGCCTTCATTCAATGCTGTGCATCATTTCCATTGCTGAGATGGGAATATCTGTACGCTATGGCGGCCGCCATTAAAAACATGGATTCAGCCGTTACCTGACCCCGATATCAAACAAAAAAATCCGAGGGGTCACGGGTACCAGACTAGGAAAGAGATTGAAAAGCCGCGTGATAGGACCTCCAAACCAATACGTTCAGAAATTGAAAAATATGAAAGCAATGAAATTTTTGTCACAAGACCTCATGTCAATACGACACGCATTGCATTATACAGACATTGGCGAAAAAAATACCATAAGCTTCCACAATTCATAGAAGAAACTATTGAATCTATAGTAGAGTATGAGTTTTCACTAGTAATGCCGAAAATAATATTTAAACGTGGGAACTGCTTTCCCCTCCGAAGCACATGAGTTCACTTTGGGCTTTTTAGTGGGGTCCCTGTTGCTCAAATCTCCAGTTTTCTGTCACAGTAATGTTTTTTTTCAACCATTGTCTTTTTGTCCTTTTTCTTTTGGTCATTACATTCTTTCTTCTATGTACGGCTTCTGATTACCCCTTTGGTATCTCGTGGCCATTGTATTGTCTGTCCTTCTATGTCCGGCTTCTGATTACCCCTTTGGTATCTCGTGGCCATTGTATTCTCTGTCCTTCTATGTACGGCTTCTGATTACCCCTTTGGTATCTCGTGGCCATTGTATTGTCTGTCCTTCTATGTACGGCTTCTGATTACCCCTTTGGTATCTCGTGGCCATTGTATTGTCTGTCCTTCTATGTACGGCTTCTGATTACCCCTTTGGTATCTCGTGGCCATTGCATTGTCTGTCCTATGTACGGCTTCTGATTACCCCTTTGGTATCTCGTGGCCATTGTATTGTCTGTCCTTCTATGTACGGCTTCTGATTACCCCTTTGGTATCTCGTGGTCATTGTATTGTCTGTCCTTCTATGTACGGCTTCTGATTACCCCTTTGGTATCTTCAACAGCATAATGATAGTAATGTCTACAACTGAGCCTAATTTGATGAGAGTCATGGTACCATTTAACCCCCGTATTCGCAACAACTATATTATTGATTGCTCAAACTAATACAGTTTGAAGTGCAATAATTACTGATAAATGTAAACTGACAGTCTATGTTTTTTCTCTCATTTTATAATAGTATGAAGAGTTTGAAGATACAGAAGGGGTAATCAGAATCCGTATTTTATAGCGAACATTTCGAATGATAATTTTAGACACTACTCAGGTCAGATATTTTAATTCTCATTTTCAAAATTACGCAAAAATTGCTAATATATTACAACTTTTACCATATGAAAACATTTTGTTACTATATTCTCTCGAAACCTCACATAAAATCGAATTTCTGTAAACAATTTACAATAGCTGTCCAAAGGGTATTAATTCAAACATGTTAATATCAAAATCTTCCAGGATTGATTGTACACTACATGTCAAGACTGCCTTTGATAATATTTAAAATATTAAAAGTCTAAGCTCAGACATAATTTCCTTCGCTTAACCAAAGGGAATTAGAATGAAATTATTTTCTGTGGTTGCATATTATCATAGAAGATGACTCATTAGTAAAGTTTCCCCGCTCCAGTGACGTATTTGGCGGGTTTGCAGTGTTCAAAATTTTCCTGTAAGTTTTTGTCGTCTATAATATGAAGGATTCTTGTGAAGACCAAGATATTTCCAGTAGGAATATAATAAAGGAAGTTGATAGTCAGGGTGGTGGCATTACCAAGACAAGGCAAGAAATTTCTTATTGAACTCAATAACTTCATGAGACAGTTTCAGTATCAGTTTTTTTCAAGCTAAGAACAAGCTTAAATCGAACCAACAGTATATTTGGAAATACGAAGGATTAAGACCAGTATTTATACAATTCTGAATTTCCTAAAGACTGTGCATAATATAATAAAATCTAATCAATGCCTGTTTCCACGAAAGTTAGAATCCCGCTCATGACGAGGTTTATTCGATACAACATTATGTGATAACCTTTGTCGGTGACTTGCCACAGGTCGGTGGTTTTCTCAGGGTACTCTGGAGTCATCTACCCATAAAACTGACAGCCACGATATAACTGAAATATTGTTGGAAGTGGTGTTAAAGATCATAACCCAGAAGAAAAAGAACAAAGAGTTTGAAGCTTGAGCTAGCTGTCCCTTTTATGTGAATGACTGTATTTTCTACTCTTCCTCAAGAGATATCTAAGTAGATCTACCACTACTCTAACGGAAGGATGTTTTCTTGATTTAATTTTAAGGGTATATTAAGTAGTGCACTACTTATTCGAAAATATTTCTTCTCTTTCTCTTGAATAACTATTTTACTTACATGTACTTAAAAGTGTATCATGTACTTGTAATATAATTTTTTTTAATTATAAGTAAAATTAATGAAAGATGTATCTAAGAAAAAGCTGAATTCTAACTAAATCCTAATCAGAAATAGCGTTAATTACTTTGATTTCCCACTAGAAAATTTGCCATTTGTGTGTGCCAACATTCCTGCCACTACTGCTTACCTGATATTCCAAATATAAACATGCTATTCAAGAACCAGTTCGTCTTATCCGAAATGTTTGAGCAGGTGCTACTCATGTCTGACAAATTATTCAACCAAGGTTACGACAAACCTACATTTATCACCGCATCAGAATTTCTATGACCATTATCATATATTGGTTGATCTCTACGGCATTGTGACAGGTCGGTGGTTTCCGCCACTAGTAAAACTGACCGTCACGATATAACTGAAATATTGTTAAAAGTTGCGTTAAACACCATAAACCAAACCAACCATGAAATATCACAAATGATTGACTACATTTCTAAATAAACATTGAGAATCTATGTTTCTCCATTTGGCTTTAGATTTTGGGACCGGTGTCATTGACGAGACAGGTGATGGTGGGACCGGAGTCATTGACGAGACAGGTGATACTTTCTCGTCTTTCACAACCCTTGTAATAATATTTAAGAAATTATTAAATGAATTGAGTATCCCATAAAAGCAAAACAAAACATCTGGAAAGAGGGGGTCAAATTTGTACCTATTCAAATGCCCATTGATTCTGGAATATGAATTTCATATCTTAATCACCTTTACAACCAGCAAAATACAAGTGTTGAATATCTTAAATAAACACTTGAGAACACTGAAGGAGCAATCAAAATATGGAAAAACGGGCACACAAGACATAGGACGAAGACAAACAAAACAAAAACACACCACTTTTTGCAGACAAACACAAATACAAATAAGACATGAACCCTCCTACAAACAACTAGAGGTAAATCATATTTTAAGACATTTACGATTTGACTTAAATGTAATGCTAAATATTCCAACCACATGCAAGATGTACTAAAGTTTTTTGTTTTACTATTTGACCTTTGACAGATTGCGAGTTTATTGCACTCGGTTATATATGTTATAAGTCTGTCCCATGTGCATCACTTCCTTTTTGAAGCAGTTTAACTAGTTCCTATTTGTAATGGTGAAGGTGAAATTATTACAAAGAATGATGCAACTTCCGGTAAACTACAAACCACTTTAATCAAAGAAACCACGATTACCGGTATGTCTTGAAATGGTACAAACCTTTGGGGAATACCCATTGTAAATGTGGTTAAACAAGGAAAAACAAGATATTACAAAAAATAGCGGATTGGACCTGTTAATATTTCCCAACAATGGTTTAGTCATTTAATGGTCCAAGTGTCGTTGTAATGAGGTCAAGCTATATGAGGATACTCAAGTATATACATGTACAGTGAAAAAATAAAATATCCGACACAACAGTTCGTGTGATAGAAGACAAAACATTAAAAACACAACCACAGGATATTAGACAATATTGTAAAAACATTGTGTTGCTTAGCTATGCATTGGTGTCCAAATAACTTTTACTTGAAAAATATTTTGTTAAATAAATTACAGTGGTTAGCATGGGTATGTGTAATCAATCATTTTTACAATCCAGTAATAGTTTTAATAAAAACATAGATAACTAAATGAGTGCGCACGAAGCGTTTCTGATATAACCCTTATCATGTACGCTCAAAATCGAACGATTGGAAAACCAAACAATTTAAAGGTTTGGGAGCAATGAAACAAAAGGGCCTAAACAGAATAGCCAAAATTGGCCAAGGTCATGTATGCCTGTCTATCCGTAGGAAGTGATGGTATAGTAATAAGACCTGGTTTCCCCCGCTGTGGGGTACAACCCCTCAGAAATGGCCGTCTACTAGTTGAAGACAAATCACATACACAAGTCATGACCCTTAGGAGTATAAACGAGTGCATCGTATTTTGAGAATATCATGCTCCTTGTGGTATAACCTTTATAAAGCTCCCAATGAGCACGTTTGTTAGGATTGGTCTTTGATGACCGCTACACAGCAAGCTTTACAGATCCAATTCATCTTAGTTCATTTTCCTATAACAATGAAACGTGACGGCCCATTCCACTGCCACCTTTAAATTTTTACCTACACGATTTATTGTTTGAAAACTGGTTCTTGCCATAGATACAGCTGAAATAATACTAACTAGACGTTAAGCAACAATCTTTTAAATAATTCTTTGTCTTTATTAAACCATGGATATGTCACTTCTTCAATAACAACATAATACATTTATTGGTATTAAAAAGGTTTTTTCCTGGACAAGTTCTTTATTTTCTTTTTTGGGGGGCCTTTGTGGTCATGATCGTATGGTAGTTGGATTTACAACTACCAGAACAATCAGTGCCTATCACCACTAAAGTTGTGAGTTCGAATCTTGCTCATGGCGAGATGTACTCGATACCACATTATGTGAAAAAGTTTTTCAGTGACTTGCGACAGGTTGGTGGTTTTCTCAGGGTACTCTGATTTCCACAACCAATAAAACTGACCGCCACGATATAACTGAAATATTGTTGAAATTTGTGTTGAACATCATAAATCTAAAGCTATTTTCACATCTGACTAAAACTAATACGAGTTTAATCAAGTTTATTCATTATCAAAACATGTTTAATGAATGTTTCTAAAATATCACACAATTATGTAGCACATAATTAAAATATTTTACATTAACACTAAACAGAGTAGCAGAATATCATGGAAAAAGACAGTACATGTAGTTAAAAACAAAAATACACAAACAAGGTCTGAACTGCCTTGTAATATATAATAAGAAATAGAAAAAGGAAAAAAAGCCTTCAAAAATGGTGCAATCCAACTGCAGTAATGATATGCAAATCTTTATATGGTAATAAGCCAGCAGGAAAACCGCTCATAGCCATTGGCCATCAGCAATCCTCGTTAAAAAATAAAGAATTAAGTTAATAAGCTAGCAGCAAGCAAAGTATTGAAGAATTCACATTTAAAATAAAGAATGAGTTGCACATATCAACTTTTGTGATAGATGATGAAAACAACATGACTCCCCAAAAATCAATTTTGACCATCAGAAGAAATCTCTATTTCTAAACAGGCTGTCAGATACAATTTTGAAAAGGAACATGCAAGCCACCAAACTGCCGCAAGTCACTGCCAAACTTTGTCACATAATGTTAACATCTAAATAGATTAGTTCATTGATATAGATATATATTATTTTCTATACAAATATATACAACAAAACAAATTAACAGTATAATGTCAGGTAACTGATCTCAGCATCAAATAATATTTCTTTGAGGTAACAAAAGGATTTTTTTTAATCAAAATCATAACATACAAAAGGATCATGGAATATTTTTTTTACAATTAGAGAATTTCTAACTATACAAATACCCACCAAAAAACTTCTATATGAAGATATATGTTATATAATTTATATCACACTTTTTTTCTGTTATACAATTATGTTCAAGTAACAAATTATTATAAAATCATAAAATTTGCCATGTACATCTAAACTATAAACCTTTGAAATGCTAGTCAACACATATTTTCTCTTGATTTGCAGAAATCAATGTCCAAATTGAAAAACAAAATAATTTGCATATAAGTTAACAAAAGAACAACATAAAGTGGTACTATAGTTTTGAGTAATAACACCTACAATAACAATTTCATATTTAATCTAATTGCTATATTGCCTACAATTTTCTTAAAGGTAGCCTAATTTTATCATATTATTATTGCTCTTTTAGAACCGTCCTTGACATCCACATAATCATTTCCCATTGAATAATTCCACCAAGTTTTGTCCCCAGATAACTAATATGTACACATAAAACGTAGATATCAAATTTAGTTTCTGGAATAACCTTCATCAGGTACGCTCAAAATCGAAAGATTGGAAAGCCAAATAATTTAAAGTTTTGGGAGCAATAAAACCAAAGATCCTAAACAGGATAGCCAAAATCGGCTACTGTCACTTATGATTGAGGGAGGAATGTATATAAAATATGATAGATTGTTGATAAATTGTTTGTTGTTTAACGTCGAGCAGCAAATATTTCATGCATATTCAAGACCAAAATAAGATCAACAAAATATACAGAAATGAGAGAGGAATGTGACAACCAGGGCAACAACTTTTGACTGGTCACTACAAAAGTATGGAGAGCTGGGTAGGCACAAAAATATTTCCTGGTAATAAAAAATATCAAATTTAGTGTGTATGACCCATATCTGGAATAACCTTCACCAGGTATGCTAAAAATAGAAATATTAGAAAGCCAAATAATATAAAGTTTTGGGAGCAATTTAAACCAAAGGGCCTACACAGGATAGCCAAAATTGGGTAAGGTCACCAATGCCTGATGGAGGTAAGCTATCATATTACGTTCCCAGTCATGGACTAACAATCTGTGTAATCATGAACACGATTAAACATTATTATCAGAGAAATGTTTTGGACTATGATCAGATCTCAAATAGTTCAGAATCAAAAATAATATTGCAGCAATGAAAACAAAACTAGGTATTCTTCGTGTGTATGTCCTTGCTACCGATAATCTGATGCAAATTATAGGTATAGGCAGGGCCGGATTATCCTATAGGCTAGTATAGGTTCCTTAAATGATTTTCAAATATTTACTCTAGTTTATTTAAAGAATTTGCAATAAGCTTACTTCAAGCTATGTAAATGTCGCTAAAATATATCATGAGTAAAAAATATTCAAGACAGGTGTGGGTGAGTTAGAGGCTAGTTAGATACATTAGGGGTAATCGAAGGCTGTAATTCAAAGAAAGACAGACAATACAATGGCCCAAAAAAAAAGGACAAACAATGTTCGACAAAACACTACACAGAAAACTAAAGATTGAGCAACATTGACCCCACTAAAAACTATTTGTCTTTTTTACATAAACATAACTCTCTATTGATTTACTGAATGAAATAAACAATGTAGGTAGAGTTAACAATGAGACTTTAATTTCTAATTATCTGACATTTCACAGGTGAGTCAGAACAGGTAAACAATAGTAGATGCAGTAATGGCCTATTACCTGGTCCCAAGATTCTGTGATTTTTTCAAAATACTCATTACTATCCACTTTTTTTTGGCTAAATACAGGTGAAATGTCAAATAATGAAACATACTAGGCAATCACTGAAACTTGTTTGCAATTAAGTTCAACATTATACCTTATACAACCATGTAATTTTCCCATATCTAGGTCATTTCGGTCTATTTTTATTCAAATTTTGGGCTTGAAAATATAAAGAACAGCCTTGTACCACTTTTTGCTTAATTTTACATATCTAAGCATCAAAAACTAAATTTCAAAACAAAATCGGGTACAAGACTGTGCCCAAAATGTGTCGCTAAATGTGGTAAAGATAAATAATTTCAATGAAATTGGGATATTAACCTTACTTTTATGTGCTAAATCCCCTGGAAAAGATACATACAACTGATTTTTTATCTTTACCTTTTTATTCTGCAGCACTCAATTTTTTGGGAGCCAATTAAAAGCTTTAATGCATCTACTCCTCTCACAAATAACCAAATCACAAACAATCCAATTTACCAACAAAATAACATTCACATCTGTAAAAATAAAAACAATGGCAACAAAAAATCAATAACGTTTCAGCATTAAAATATCTTAGCACTATTTCAGGAGGGGATTTATACTGTAATGCCCACTTTAAAAGGGCTAGGTCATGGTGTTTAACATCACTTTCAACAATATTTCAGCTATATTGTGGAGGTCAGTTTTATTGGAGAAAACCAACAACTTGCCACATTTCACTGACAAACTTTATCACTAAATGTTGTATTGAGTACTCCTCGTCATGAGTGGGATTCAAATTCACAACTTTAATGGTGACTGATTGCATAGGTAGTTGTAAATCCAACTATCATTTGATCATGACAACTTCCCTTTTTAAAAACAGATTGCAGACTACAAATATATATATTGTTGTAATTGTTTGTTCCATTAGTAAGAAAGGATGTGGATGTAAATGAACATTGGTGAATATCTAACACTACACTTAGACACACATTAAAGTAAAGGAACAGCACTTTTATTGCTGTTCTACATTTCAGTCTCAGTAGGGTCTTAAACAATGACCATATCACATACCCTATAATGAGTGTGAAACAGAACCTAGCTTGCAGTTCAGCGATACTCTTTATTTCTGTCGACAAACGTTACATCCTGTGTATGAATTTTACTTCCCAGATGCTGGGTTTTCAAATAAAAAACAAAATACAGGTGAAGTAATCTTACAAATACTGTCATCATTGTATCCGACTCATTACAAGGTAACAAATACAGACAAGAAGAACAACCACAGGGTTCTTATCAAGTAAATAGTAAGAAAACTAGACAGTTTGCAGTGGGCTGATTAATTGGATGGACTGTATGTATAGTTTAGAAAATAATATCTAAACAAAATTTCATTGCATGCTCTCCGAAAGTATTCGATGAGGATGAATTGGACATAATCGCCAGCTTGTTGAAGACAGTTAGTTTTCGGCATAAAAAAAAGAAATTGATCAAAAGGTGATTAATGCCAGCATTTTATAAATATTTTATGTACACAAAAAATATGAAACAAATATTGTTCTTAACTATGAAGAACTGTTTTAGATACCTAAAACTTATGTCTCCCCTTAATGAGGCCATCTGTACAACAATAAGTTACACATTATGAATGATACTATATAAAAAACAATTATTTGACCTTGAGGTCAAAGGTCAAGGTCCCACAAAGGTCATTATGGTACGCGACACACTGCCTTATGGTTATGCACCCACATACCAATTATCATTGATCTATCTCGAAAGACAAAAATGTTATGGCCCGGACAAGAAAATACTATTTAAAAAACAATTATTGACCTTGAGGTCAAAGGTCAAGGTTCCACAAAGGTCATTACGGTACACGACACACCATCTTATGGTCATGCACATACGAACTATCTGTCAATGAACAGTTTTGTTGGATTTATTTGAATTATTTGACCTTGAGGTCAAAGGTCATTGTGGTACACGACACACCCCCTTATGGTCATGCACCCACATACTTATCATTGACCTATCTCAAAAGACAAAAATGTAATGGCCCAGACAAGAAAATACTATTTAAAAAACAATTATTTGACCTAAAGGTCAAGGTCCCATGAAGGTCATTACGGTACGTGACACACCGCCTTATGGTCATGCATATACGAACTATCTGTCCATGAACAGTTTTGTTGGATTTATTTTAATTATTTGACCTTGAGGTCAAAGGTCAAGGTCCCACAAAGGTCATTATGGTACACAACACACCGCCTTATGGTCATGCACCCACATACCAATTATCATTGACCTACCTCGAAAGACAAAAATGTTATGGCCCGTACAAGAAAATACTATCTAAAAAACAATTATTTGACCTTGAGGTCAAGGTCCCACGAAGGTCATTACGGTACGCGACACACCGCCTTATGGTCATGCACCCACATACGAAATATCATTGACCTATCTCAAAAGATAAAAAAGTTATGGTCTGGACAAGCTAAGAAGAAGTGGAAGAAGCAGAAGCGAAAGAATTGGAAGAAAAAATCAGACTAAAACAATATATCTCCCTTCATTCGAAGGGGAGACATAATTACAAATACATATATTTATAAACATGAACACATGCCATAGTTATTTCAGATTTTAATTTGTAAGACAATTTGGTATTTTGTTACACCTCTATCTTTTGTCACTGATATATTTTATGGTTTAAATGTCGTCCATTTTTGAACAAATCTAACTTTATAAATTCATTTCTTAATTAAACTTTCTTTTCATAATTTCAGTTTATTCATTTTGCATGAGTTTAAAAAAAAGTGACAAATTGCCTGGATCGTAACCATCTTGAATAGAATCAGGGTTACCCAGAGAAAACTACTAATCTGTCGTAAGTCACTGACAAACTTGATCACATAATGTTGTATCAAGTACACCTCGCCATCAGTGGGATTCGAACTCACAACTTTAGTGGTGATAGATACTGATTGCACAGGTAGTTGTAAATCTAACTACCATACGATCACGACCACAACAGCCCCTGAATAGAATCAATCTCACTATAAGTCAAAATCACCAATATAATTACCAGTTTAAATTTAACCAAACAAACTTACCTTGTATCTCCATGCTTACCACTGCATTTTCTTTTCATTTCAATTTAATTAAAATCAGATGTTTATTGGAGCTTTATATATTTTGACAATTTCTTTAACACACTTAACAAACATCTTACATGTAAATTTAAATTAGATTGTTTTCAATTCTGACATAAAACTTTCAATGTAGCATAGAGGGAAATAATCCTTACATAAATTGTTTGTCATTGTGCTAAACATTTATAAATGCAACCGATATACATTCTGACTATAAATAAATTTAAATATCCTAATGTGTTATGTTTAAAATATTTCACAGAAGAAAAGGGAATGCTTTAAATGCTATGTGTCTTAACCATCTTCTTCCTAATAATTCCTCCTAAAAAACAATTGTGAAAAAGTCTAAATCAAAATAAATCAGAATTTGTGGAAATCAATGCTTAAAAAAACAAGATTTTGAGTCTTTTTCAAATATGAAATTGTTTTGCCTTTCAAGACATCTTCTACATTATAATTCATCTTAACAAACAACTGTGAAAAAATTCTAAATCAAAATAAAAACAAGATTTTGAGTCTTATACAAATATGAAATTGTTTTTCCTTTCAACACATTAGTTATTTCATTGTAAGCTTTGTTTGACATTTTCTTCTTCTTTTTCTTTCTTTTGTACTTTTTCTTCTTTTTCCTTTTGTTTTTCCTCTTCTTCTATCTGCATTTCTTTCTTACAGAGATCAATAAGTTCTGTGACTTGACCAGATTCTAATTTGATGTTCTCATGACCAATTAGTTTCAACACCTAGAAATAAACATATAGTTGGTACAGTGACACCTACCTGCACCGAACATTCTTCGGACCAGCTTTTACGTTCGGAATATGCAGAGGTTTAGTTAATACAGGTTAAATTAACAAAGATTTCCTACATTTGGACTTTTATCTAAAGTTCGGTTTATCCAGAATTCCGGTTTGTTCAGGTTTCGGTTTAGACAGGTTTCACTGTACATACATAAAAATGTATATGTTTTGTCTTTTTTTGCCAATACATGTACTAATAACTTGCCAACATTTTCATATAAATTGTTGAATTATGATCCAAGTAATCTCTCTAATCAATGACTAGATGTTTGGAATTGATTACAATATGTACACTGTTTAAAGGGACTTTCATTAAGATTGGATGAGGGAGTGATTGTTGTGAGGGAGTGATTGTTGTGAGCAATTTACCATTGAGGTGGTTTTCATGATTGAATTTGAAATCTGAACGTCAGAATTAATGGTATCTACACAATTTTTAGAAAAAGACATATTTTCCTGTTTTATACCATTTTCCTCACAAATATGATAGTTTTTTCAACAGTTTTACAACATTGTACATCATTAATATAAATTTGGGAGGATTTGTAAAATTTTCATTGCTGTTTATTCATTGCTGTTATATTTCAGAGTTCATTTTTCTGTCAGAGCTTGTAATGTAATGTTTACATCTAAACTTCATATAAAATGAAATGTGTATAACATTATGTCAACTTATATATGCTTGCAAGATGTTTTATTTCCAATTTAAAAAACATCTTTGCTGGCCACCTCTTCTCCTCTTAACCCATGGCAGCATTAGCTGTAATTTCGTAATTCCTGTGCACTGCCCTCTGCTAGATTTGGTTTAATATGAGACAGGCACAACCTGTTTAAGGGCGAAGTCTATATCCAACATTTGGCTGTCTTAAAAGAGAGGCATGAGAGGCGAATGGCATGCCTCCTAAAATTGAATAACTAGAAGAAATGTTTCCATAGTACATGTATGCCCCCGCCTAACAGGAAGTTGATGCATAAAGGGGGGATCAAAAATGATGTGGGAGGAAAGGTTTCTGAAGGGGCATAGGGGGTTATTGAATGTACCTATGCATGTATGTTGCAATGTCTGAAAATCGTTTTCTGAGGTTTTTACCATTTAGACTTTTTCGAGTTTCTCATAGCATGAAGTGTCAAAACATGATGGTGCGACCATTTGCTTTTGAGAAGGGGGCTTGAAATATTTTGACCCAGAATTAGTTGACTCTTTTGTCGAAAATAAAAATTCTGATATCATAGTCATTTGCTCAGATTTACATATTTTTTGTCACAATGTGAGTGCAAGATAAAGGGTAAGAACAGGTCCAGCAGATATCAAGTAGGTCCACTGTATTTTTGCAGGACCTAGAATCGACCTAATGTCAACAAAAAATTTATTCTATATAGTTAAGGGTTTTGGGCTTATCAAAAGGGGAATGAGGGTCAAACGAAAATGCAATCATTTTAAATGCAATCAAGGTTTTTCAAGCAAAGCTGCTTGCCATAAAAAGAAAAAACTTACATGTCATCAGGGAATTATAAAACTTGTTTTATAATTCCCTGCTGTCATGCTTGTCTTGTCAGAATCATTTCATGTTTTTGAATCGCGGATAGCATGTAGATGTAACAGATTCCCTAGCCGAAGACGAAGGCGAGCTGCTCTTTCTATTTGACACCAGCTCACACAAAGTATTCAGAGAGGAGAATCATCCTTTCAGGAGAAATGCATGGACTTTCATGAAATTCATCCTAAGGTTGCATACGACCTGGCACATGTGTGTATTTCATGATCAGTACACACTAACAAATGACGTACTACACATAACGCTTTGTGTGGATATTATAAGTTTTCTTTTAGAATTTTCATTTGAGTTTATTTGAATTTTTCAGAATATAAACAATAAGAGATTTCAGGATTTCTCATTGAAATAAATTTTATTGCGATTTTAAATACTATTTTGTTCAATATTTTTACACTTCTGGTGAAAAGATATTTGGCTATGAATATAATAGTCACGTGACTAAAATTCGTATAGCCTATAGTTAAAAGGGCTTTGCCCTTTATTATCATTTTCAGTCAATCAGCACAATGCATTAATTTCACCTTGTATCAAAATATGACTGAAAAAACTAAATGTGTGCCAAATAAAATTATTCTATACCTTTTTTGGCAGTTCCTTATTGGAAAGACTACACATATTCATATATAATATATTTATATTTTTCCTACAGAAAGCATGTTTTTGTAATACGCATTCTGATTGGTTGCAGCTATTGCTGGCTGCATCCAGTTAATACAGTGATAAGTGTGACCAAGAAAACCCAGCTAACACCTCCAAGGGTGAAGCGATCGGGAGGCAGATCAGAACTCTTGGTTGATGAAGATGCTTACAAAACAGAGTAATGATATGTTTAGTATATCTTACCTAAAATGACTAGACAGTATTTTCTCACTAAATAGATTAGCCAGATCCTATTTTAAAAGGCGGAAGATATTTTTGTCTTGTACATCGATAAATCAACAATTTACTTCAGTAACAGAAAACAATTTTGCTGGAAAATGCTCGATGGAATGTAAACAAAACAAAAGGGGTTAAGTGAAAAATAAAATCAAACACTGGAAAAAGTACAAGATAGGGAAATCTTCAAGTATATAGTATTACCGTATTTTACTGACGATAGGTCAATATTTTTTTCCTCAACACGCTGGCTTCGACCTATCGTCCACATCGACCTATACAAGGATGAAGTTAAAAAAATCTGGAATCCCTAAAAAAAAATCTCGATAAAAATGACAATTTTGTTTACAGTATACCTTGAATTTGCTGTAGGGTTTTTTTCTGAATAAGAAGACTGAAATCATCGATGTTCTTGGTGTTATTTTTTTTTAAATAAAGCAATAAAAGTATACTAACAAGGGGTGCAATTCCGGGGAAAAAATGTTCAACATCCGAAAAAAATCAATAATATTCAATGATTGAAGTGTTAGCGAAAATCAGTTCAATATTGAATTGTATAATAAAATATATACTATAAAAAATGTATGTTGTTGAAAAAAAATCACAGGGTGGATCATTTTACAATATAAAATTATTATCACAAAATATCTAAATATAGCTATATAGCTTTTCCATCAAACACGAGCATGTGCACGGGGTTGTAGTAAAAAATGGCGGTTGCATTACATCTCACAATAAACGTGGAGAACAAGCTTTTTATACTAAATATACTGGAAAATAATTATCGATTTCGTTAAACTAGAATGTTCTACACTTGAATTGGTCAATTAGGAACAAATAAAATAATCACCATGAGATAATCAACACAGGTGAACATCAGTCGGCACTTAATTATCCTGATCAGCTGATTGAAAATTTACTGGACCGAGACGATCACATAATTTGTGTACTACTAACACAGTTTAAAGGTATGTCAATAAAACTGCACAAGATGATACATTGTTTTGACAGCTTGATTATCTTAATATTGTATGAACATCCGTTTACCATCTATTGTGACACCCACAGATGGCCTGATTTGAATGTCATCAATGTCTGGCTTTACAAACCAGACTCCTCATAAAAAAAACAAGTTTAAAAACAAAATTTTATTTAATTTAATTTTCATAATTATTTCGTTTATGACACATAAGAATAGTATTCTTGAGTTAATACTTACATATACTTACCGAAGAACATCGTTATAGGACAAATGTTTACCGATGTAAAAAAAAAAAACACAAAAAAAGTGTGATGTGACGATACTTACCCAAGTTGTCATCGGCATCCTCGACCTATGGAATGCTTCGACCTATCTTAGTATTTCCCAAAAAATTTAGCCGAAAAGCAGCAATTCGACCTATCGTCCCCATCGACCTATAGTCCGTAAAATACGGTACCTTGAGAACATGACTAGCATCAATGATTCCGTCCCTATCTTCATCTAAGACTTCTACAATCTTCTGTAGTCTAACTTCATCTGGAACTTTCTGTAGCCTTCGTAATCCTAATAACATGTCGTTGATACTGATAACTAAACCTCTGTAATATAACAAATATTCATATATAATATTTCTCAATGATTTGTAAATTTCCCTTTCAATCTTTACATGTGTTTATATCTGTTATCAAGTGACAAGCATGATTGATTTCTAACATGATGATATATTGATGTTACTGATTTCTAATATGATGATATATTGATGTTACTGATTTCTAACATGATGATATATTGATGTTACTGATTTCTAATATGATGATATATTGATGTTACTGATTTCTAACATGATGATATATTGATGTTACTGATTTCTAACATGATGATATATTGATGTTACTGATTTCTAACATGATGATATATTGATGTTACTGATTTCTAACATGATGATATATTGATGTTACTGATTTCTAATATGACAAATCTTTAACAAACATACTATCGTTGATATGTTTTACTAGAAATGAACATCAGGTCAGGACTACATCCAACAAACATTTAACAAGATGATATATGTAAACTTAATGTAGTCAATTAAATGACATGAATGTGGTTACCGGGAAATAATTCAAGCTCTGAAAATGTTTAATAGTTTTTTCTCTCGAATAATCAATACAGTTAGTAAAAAGTTGACAAACTTCGTTTCTGATATTTTCTGCTTCATCATCTCCTCGTCAACTTGTGAGAGTTCAGCATGGATCAGTGTCTTCTCCTTGACTGTGATCTCCTGGTTCAGGTCCATTCTCTCCTGATGAAGCTCGTTAATCTTCTCATCTAACTGTTTCACCACCTTGTCGACACGTTTTCCTAATTTCTTGGCAGATTTAGATTCTTTAATGTCTTCTTCTTCACCACCAGATGACAGTATCACAGACCGTAGATCTTCTAAATCCTATAAATCATGTATATTTAATAGATAAATAAAATCATTTAACTAATCCACAAGGCAGTCAGGGGCCATCATAACCCAATCTACCAATGAATTAGAGCCTATTACCACTAAAGGTTGCTAGTTCAAGTGATCGAAACTAAGATGTGTGCTTGATTTAACATAATGTGATAAAGTTGGTCAGTAGATTGCAAATGGTTGGTGGTTCACTCTGGGTACTCTGGATTCCTCTACCAATAAAACTGACCACCATGATAAAACTGAAATATTGTTTAAAATGGCAGCAACAACAGTTCCTCACTATAAAACCCAAATCAGAAAAGCTGTTCGTTTCTACTTAAATTCTTAATTATAACAGAATTTTTCACAGATATAAACTTGAATGATTTTTATTCACAGATAACAATTTTTTATGTCTCAGCAAAAGTTGTGAAGGTTAATAGCTATCAAAACTTTTATTGTTGTACAATATATGACATAGAGGTGTAACAATGTTGTATTATTACACCATAAAAATATCAAATATTGTATCCTTAACAATTTGATCAGATGACTGTCTCTATATATTATGTATTACCTCTTTGTATTCATCAACATCTTCTTTCAAGTCTTGAAGTTCAGCTTCTTTAATGTTAAATTTCCTCTCTATGGCAATGTTTTCTATCACAGATTCAATCTCCTTAAGATCTTCAGCAGATAACTCTTCCTCAGCACTGACACCTCTGATCTCTATAAAAAAAAATTTGCATACATCATTATATTAATCTAATCAACTGTGGAAAGGTTAACTGTATCTGTGGTTTTTTTCTATGTTTTTATGATTTAAAGTCGGAATCATCTGAAAAAAGTCAATTCATTTAGAAAATCTAATTATCAACGAAATTAGAATAAAATGTACTTTTTCTTTGCAATTTCAATATAATTTTATAAACTAAAAATTTGGAGAATACACAAGTTAAACACAAAGCTGAATAAATTTCCTCCAAAACACAGTACAAAGATAGTACTTTTGTAGACAAATAATTTAAAGGTCGTCTTTATATCATTCAGATTTGAAAAAAACATCTTTCTAAAAATTATCTATAAATAATTACTATAAGCTACATACTTTTCCAGAATACATATGGCTGCAATGTCTTTTTGAGAAAGTCTCCATCAAAAACATAATCATACTTTTATAGTATGCATTAATTGCTTAATGAGATAAAAACATGATCTAGCTTACCTTCTTCTGCCTTTGTGGCAATTTCTGGAGAAAAGTCCTGTAACGTTTCAGTTTCCATAGCAACTCTGGCAGCAATGGCTTCTGCTTTCTCTTCTTCTTTCTGAAAAAAAAATATATATTTAAATTCATTCCAAGTTCCATCTGGATTTACTTCTACCTGACAAATAATAAAACTGGATATTTCTCTAATATAACTACACCTGAATATGTAGAGCAGAAAATGAACGGTAATAATGAAAGAGCAAGAGAATAAGTATAATCTATTTATATCTTTTATTCCTGATGACATGGACCCAGACAACAAAAACATAAGAGATGACGAAAGAAGAAAAATGAATCCCTTTTTTCTGATTTTTCAACTAGCTATAAATTGTTGATCATTCTTATTGCATAGTATTGCTTTGCACTGACTCAGACTTGGGGTCAATTACTTTGAAGTGTAATTGAATACATTACAATTACTTTTCAATTATCATGATTACATTACATAATAAGTCATTACAATTATACCAATTTTCAAATGTAATTGATTAAATTACATTTACTTTTGAAATATAATCAATTACATTACTGATTATATTTAATACTTTGACAACCAATATTCAACTTTGCTATGTTCATTCTTTTTATGATCATGCTTCATTTTTTTTCTTTGTATGCTCAAATTGGTATATGTGTACAATATTATAATTGTAGCTTTGATATCTATTTTTTTTTATATGTTTATTTATTCAGTTAGGATTTTTGTATTAGAAATATCGTAATCAACCGGTAGCAGTAGAATCAAAATATATTTTTTACAGAATAGAATGGAAATATAGAGGCTGTATTCATTCTGTACAATATTCTATAAACAGAGAGTAAAATGTTTGCTCTTGATAATTTTCACAAAATAATAATAAACTAACCCTGGTTTGTTCTTGTTTTTCTTTTTCTTGTTCCTCCATTTTATCCTTCGATTCTTTCTCTATAGCCTCTTGTTCGTGTTTCAACACTTCAATCTTTGTACCTGGGTCAATCTCCTCTCCAGATATCTCAGCAACCTTCATTGTAGCTTCGTCAGTCTGCAAAACATAAGTTAAACTAGAGGTACTGTGGAAAAACCTCACATGACACATCCTTCCCCCTCTGTATTCAGTTTAACATACAAACTATCATGATTATAAAACAAACATATTGTCTTGGGGGGAAATCACACCATGTAGAGTGCCCGGGTGGCTCAATGAGTTAGGAAGTTGGATTACCTAACAGCTCATACAAGCCTATCATCAATATGCGTGGGTTCGCGCCCCGCTTTGTAAATTACAACTAGAGGCTCAACCTGACAATAGAATGATACTGAAGCAAATTTCTAAGGGAGATAATCATTACCTTAAAAAACAGCAGCCATCTTGAATGGAGGGTGGGGCTGTCGGATACAATTTTGAAAGGGACACACCCAGGGACCATTTATGCCAGGTTTGGACCTTACATAGATGCTTCCTGCCAAGTTTGGCTCCATTTAGCCAAGCTGTTTCAGAGGAGAAGATTTTTTTAACATTAGCCAATCAGAAAAAAGAATTAATCTTGGTGGCCATGTTTATTGGCCGAATGGAACCAAATGAAGAAGCTTTATAGAGGATCTTACATAGATGCTTCTTGCCAAGTTTGGCTCCATTTTGCCAAGCAGTTTCAGAGGAGAAGATTTTTTTAAACAGTAGCCAATCAGAAACAAGAATTGCCCTTGGTGGCCATATTTGTTGGTGGAACGGAACGAAATGGAGAAACTTTATAGAGGACCTTACATAGATGCTTACTGCCAAGTTTGGTTCCATTTGGCCAAGTTGTTTCAGAGGAGAAGATTAAAATATGAAAAAGTTAACGGACGGACGACAGACGCCAAGTGATGGCAATACCTCACATGGCCCTTTGAGCTAAAAAATGATGAAAAAAGGGCAATAACCCCTAGACAGGTAATCAGATTTACTTCAAAATTGCAGGGCATGTAGATATTGACAAGCTGAACATGTTTTCAGTTTACACTTAACATCTATCTCTTATAGTTTTTTAAATAAAGGACAAAAAGTATTAAAATTTTGAAAATTTGATGAAAAAAGAGCAATAACTCCAAATTGGGTACTCAGATTAACTTCAAAATTGCAGGGTATGTAGATCTTGATATGCTGCACATTTTTGCAATTTAAACTTAACCTTTATCTCTAATAGTTTTTGAAATATCAGACAAAAATGTTTAAATAAAAAAATATTTTAAAAAAATGAAAAAAGGGCAATAACTCCTAGACAGGTAATCAGATTTACTTCAAAATTGCAGGGCATGTAGATCTTGACAAGCTGAACATGTTTACAGTTTACACTTAACATCTCATATAGTTTTTGAAATAAAGGATGAAAAGTATTAACATTTTTAAAATTTGATGAAAAAAGGGCAATAACTTCAAGATGGGTAATCAGATTTACTTTAAAATTGCAGGCTAGGTAAATCTTGACATGCTGTACATGTTTGCTGTTTAAACTTATGGTTTTTGAAATAAAAAACGAAAAGTATTAAAATTTTGAAAATTTGATGAAAAAAGGGCAATAACTCCAAGATAGGTAATCAGATTTTCTTCAAAATTTCAGGGTAGTTAGATCTTGCTGTGCTGATCATTTTTACTCCATCAGATTTGTGATATTATTAATGGTTTTTGAGTTATTACCAAAAACGTGCAATTTTACCATATGTTCTATTCTTAGTAACAGTGGCCATGTTTGTTGGCCAAATGGAACCAAATGAAGAAGTTTTATAGAGGATCTTACATAGATGCTTCCTGCCAAGTTTGGCTCCATTTGACCAAGCAGTTTCAGAGGAGAAGATTTTTTTAACATTAGCCAATCAGAAATAAGAATTGCCCTTAGCGGCCATATTTGTTGGCGGAATGGGACGAAATGAAGAAAGTTTATAGAGGACCTTATATAGATGCTTTCTGCCAAGTTTGGTTCTATTTGGCCCAGTTGTTTCAAAGGAGTAGATTAAAATATGAAAAGTTAACGGACGGAAAAATGGACGGACGACGGACGCCAAGTGATGGCAATACCTCACATGATCCTTTGGGTCAGATGAGCTAAAAAAGGGTGCACTCGACTCGCAGCCACAAGTGATAAAGCTTACTAGTTGCTTGCCCATGGTCGGTGGTTCTCTCCGGCTTCTTCCATCACTAAAACTGGTCGCCATGATATAGCTGAAATATTGCTTAAAGTGGCATTACAGGCCTCTACATTAACATATTTTTCAACTTGTCCCTTCGGACAACTAACTAAAAAAAGTACTTGTCCGACTCAATCTTTTAGTTGTCCGAAAAAATTAATAAAAATTACAAAAACTAGAGAATGATTATCCAGGGCTCCCACTACTTTCAAATTAGAGGGAGAAGTGGGGATACTTCTGGGAGAAGTCATTTGCGATTAATCGAAACATTGTTTCGCGACCCTTCTGACATTACTCTGCCCAAATTTAGTAAATAGTTAAAGCTACCTGAACTGATTTGTTCTGGATTTTTTGTATTCATAACTACCTTAAGGACATATATTCAATGTCACATTTTTATTTCTGTCTACCTTGATTGGAGTCTTGCATACCAGTGATTGTTATATGTGCCCCCCCCCCCCCCTTTTATCTTTTGAAATATTACTGTGTTGTGATCCAATACCACACAAATTGTAATATTTGTGTTATATAAATCCTTGTTTCTGGAAAAAATATATACCTAGATACTATATATACCAGTATCTAGGTATATTTTTTTGCTTACCAGAATCAAGTGCCTGTGATATAAATAAAGCAAAGTATTTGATTTAAATTCACAGAGAAATAAAAATTTTAGTGGATCTTTTCAACCAGATCAGGAAAAAGTTTGTAATATTTGTCCATTTCAAAGGTTTCAATATTTCCCAAAAGCCTAAATCAAGTCCGCTATCGTATTTTGCACAAAAGACAAGTTTAAATTTGGCGTCAAATTGATATCCGATAATTTTTACGTGTTCGTTCCGGAGTGATTCTTGTTCTTATATTTCAAATATTGATATTTCCGTTCATTAAAGCATTTCTGAGATTGCGACTTTAAGTTTGTCAATGTCCTTGAACTTCATCAAAGCATGATAAATGATATCAATAAAAGAGTTTTGAACTGGCGTTTCACTTTAGTTTTAATCAAAATAAATTATGGACAAATTGGAGATCAAACAGGGCTCTTTTATACAACAAACCCAGTATTTTATACCAGTGGAAATAGATTTGTCCGTTGTACCGACACGTTTGGGAATCTGATTGTTTCACTTGTCCCGTCGGACAACCGTAATACAAGATCTACTTGTCCGACGTCAGTTTTCACTGGTACCGGACAATCGGACAAACGTTAATGTCGAGGCCTGCATTAAACACCAAAAATCAATCAGTCAATCACACCATGTACATGTAGTATCAATATCCTTAAAAGCTGTCAAATATTATTCACTGGGCCAAACTTGGTACATGTTATATGTTAGATGTTTAATTTTGGAAATTTTCTATACTGTACCAAAATTTTGATTGTCGAACCATACGTCTGCATATAATTTTCTTACAACATTTTCAACCAAAGAACCAGAATGCATTAGTTTCTACAAGGTGGCATTCCATTTGGTTCTGAGATCAGATTCTATTGAATACTCACAGCAGCTTTAGGCAATGATTGGATAGTTTTCTGGAGTTGTTCAACTGGTGTAAGTTCTTCTGGAAGATACAAAGCTCTAGATAACAGTAATAAGGATGTGGGAACTTTTTTGGCAAGATGTAATTCAAGCCATTGTTCTAGTTGCATCTTTAACCTCTGTTCGTCCACACCAAGTGCCCTCATTCCTCTGGCTCTATTGGCTTGTTGTAATTCTGACACTGTCAATGAATCTACACCATCTTTCACAATTAACTGTAATTAAATATTCAAACTATATATGTAATATTTTAAATGTTTTTTCTTTTTCTGCAAAGTGAATGAAACAAAGGAAATTGGAGATGTGTAAGAATTACTAAGGGAAAGTGGGGAAACTAAATTTTCAGCTGTGATTTTGGAGTTAATATTAGGGAGTTGTTTTTTTAATATGATATGATAGACTGTCCCATTCATGTAATATTTTAATTTAATTATTTTTGTTTTATGCATTTTCACGCTTAGCATATTATTGTTATAAATCTACAACAGAATGCATGAACGTTCCAGACTTTTTAGACAATCAACCATTTTCTAATTTTTTTTGTATGAATTAAAACAGAATTGTCTTTGGTCTCGGTGAGAACATCTTTCAGAAATTACAAATTAAATGAAGGTTTCAAATAATGGGAAAGATGATTGTTTTGTATTTAAAAAAAATTCACCATTGAAATTATTAGGTTTTAAACAAGTACACAGTTTAAAGCAATACCAATATGCATGCAATCAATAGCATGATAAACCTATAATCAGTGACATTGGGATCATCGAGATGCGACATCATTTAACTGGCATTATGACCGAGGTTTAAATCACACAAAATCAATCATTTGTTCTCTTAATGCCTCGACTGATGAAGATATACAACTTTGGGATTATAACTGGGTATTCAACATCTGTTTCTGAAGATTTTATGGTGCTATGTTGGGTTACCAGTATACCGGGGGGCAATAAAATGAGTTTTTACTGTAATTTCAAAAACTGAATCTTAACCTGCAGGATTATATAGAATACTCACCTTATCATCCACCTTGAGTCGACGTAGTTTTAAATCCAGTTGGAACCGTAGTACATGATCTGTTCCCCACGGTTTTATACCTAGTACCTTACATAAGGCTTGAAGCTGCTGCCGACTCAATGAATCAATTGTTATCTCATCTTCAAACAATTTAGAAAAGTAAAGAATTTCTTCATTGGATACCATTGTGCCATCACTTCTAACCTGTAGAGAGACAATAAACATCATTATCAGTAATTTCAACTAATTTGGACATTTATCCTTTGATCTCAGTGATAATGATAATATTGTAACAATGGACCGACTGAAAGTATCGGTGAGTGTGATATCAAACATTAACAATAAAAAACAAGGCAGTTTTTAATGTCCTGACATACATTATCACAAGTATTACAGCTTGTCCATTCAGACTTGTTGCCGTACTAACGATAATGTCCGTCTCGACCTTCAAATCTATTGTTATTCTATATATATATATATATATATATCATCTTATTGAAGCACTACATTTTTATTACAGAAAATCAATATAAAATATACATTGGTGTCATAATCCACACTTCGGCCAACTGAGAAATCAACATGTCAATTTATTAAAATTTCAAAGCAATAAATAATGAAAACCAAGTATCTCCTTCTGAGATGAAGATTTGTACTATGTGAGACATCATGGGTACATTTGATGACATTGGATATATAACAAAACCTTACATTATAAATAATTATTATTTCTATGTACGTAAATTTTAGAAATTGTTTTGAAGCAGTCAGAAATGTAAAGTTTCATAATAAATACATTCACTTTCAAACCTTTTTAAAATTATTTGGCTTTCTAATCTTTTGACTAGGAGCGTGACCTGATGAAGGTTATTCCAGAAACATGTTGTGCACACTAAATTAGATATCTATGTTTTTATTTTATCTTACAACAAACCTTTGACAGGAAATTAGAAAATTCTTCCACCAGACTTGGTCCATCTTTCTTACTTCTTTCTAATGAGGTGTTTTCCAAAGTTTCCTGGAGAAATTTACCCATTTCTTGTTTTCTTTTCAACTGTTCTACTAAATCTGACTAGAAAATAATTAAAAGTTCAAATTAATAACCAGGAAAAGATTACACAAATGTCAACTAAATTTAAGCATAAATTAAACCTATATTATATATATATTACAAGTGTCAATGAATATTTAAATAATAATCCAATGGTTCTTCATGCAATGCAGTATTGCATGTTTTCAAAATTAACAACATTTCCACAAATTACTCAAATGTTCCAGACCATATGTCATATTTCCAAATGATTATGCACCTGTATATAAAGGGTACTCAAGGGAACCTCAAAATGTACCCTTTATGATCAGTTGCCCTTTACATACAAGTTAAAATTATATGCACTATTCATTAATGGGGAAAATGAGGCTGTCCTTTATAGAATAGATAGTGATTTGCTCAATAGAGGAACTCTTTAAGGCAGTTTCGACTGTATATACATATAAATGCATATCAAATCATTTTGTATGTACTTTATTTTTTAAATACTTAGCAAAGGACAGGGTGATAAGTCATGGGAAAAACAACATAATGCCATGTCTTTTCTTGTTTCCACTCAGAATTTGAAAATTGGACAGGTACATGTATGTCAACACTTAAAAAAACTACACAATGAAAAGATTAATCTCTTCCTACAAAGTATTAATTTAAATGGACCAACGGTTTCTGCAAAGAATATACCGGTAGAAACATAGGAATATTATGGATGAATGATTGATGTTAAATGAAGGCAAAAGATCATTAATATTTTGACCAGGTGGGCTAATAAAATATGAGGCTTAATGATCAACACAAAAATTAAATATTTAAAAAAAACATAAATAATTCTTACCTTCTTTTCACTTCGACCAAATGTGCTTGGTAATGCATTTGGAAAAAGTTTCACATAAACTGGTATTAAAAATTCAAAGAATGGAATAACAATCATAATAAGGTATGGTATCATTCTGAACACATCAGCTGATGTCCTGACAAGCTGAAATAGACAAAGAATAATATGGTATCATTCTGAACACATCAGCTGCTGTCCTGACAAGCTGTAATAGACAAAGTATAATATGGTATCATTCTGAACACATCAGCTGATGTCATGACAAGCTGTAATAGACAAAGTATAATATGGTATCATTCTGAACACATCAGTTGATGTCATGACAAGCTGTAATAGACAAAGTATAATATGGTATCATTCTGAACACAGCAGCTGATATCCTGACAAGCTGTAATAGACAAAGAATAATATGGTGTCATTCTGAACACATCAGCTGATGTCATGACAAGCTGTAATAGACAAAGTATAATATGGTATCATTCTGAACACATCAGCTGATGTCATGACAAGCTGTAATAGACAAAGTATAATATGGTATCATTCTGGACACATCAGCTGATGTCATGACAAGCTGTAATAGACAAAGTATAATATGGTGTCATTCTGAACACATCAGCTGATGTCCTGACAAGCTGTAATAGACAAAGTATAATATGGTGTCATTCTGAACACATCAGCTGATGTCCTGACAAGCTGTAATACACAAAGTATAATATGGTATCATTCTGAACACATCAGCTGATGTCATGACAAGCTGTAATAGACAAAGTATAATATGGTATCATTCTGGACACATCAGCTGATGTCATGACAAGCTGTAATAGACAAAGTATAATATGGTATCATTCTGGACACATCAGCTGATGTCCTGACAAGCTGAAATAGACAAAGTATAATATGGTATCATTCTGAACACATCAGCTGATGTCATGACAAGCTGTAATAGACAACGTATAATATGGTATCATTCTGGACACATCAGCTGATGTCATGACAAGCTGTAATAGACAAAGTATAATATGGTGTCATTCTGAACACATCAGCTGATGTCCTGACAAGCTGTAATAGACAAAGTATAATATGGTGTCATTCTGAACACATCAGCTGATGTCCTGACAAGCTGTAATAGACAAAGTATAATATGGTGTCATTCTGAACACATCAGCTGATGTCCTGACAAGCTGTAATAGACAAAGAATAATATGGTGTCATTCTGAACACATCAGCTGATGTCCTGAGAAGCTGTAATAGACAAAGTATAATATGGTGTCATTCTGGACACATCAGCTGATGTCCTGACAAGTTGTAATAGACAAAGTATAATATGGTATCATTCTGAACATATCAGCTGATGTCCTGACAAGCTGCAATAGACAAAGTATAATATGGTATCATTCTAAACACATCAGCTGATGTCCTGACAAGCTGTAATAGACAATGAAAATAAAGGGACTCAAGATGATACATGTTGGATATCTCATATTAGCAACCAAACTAAATATAATATAAAAAAAATTATAAAATTGAAACTAGAACTGATCTTTCTCTTACACCAGTAATCTTATAAATGATTATTAATACTTAAAGCAGACATGCAAGACTGAAGTCAAACTACAATCCAAATGTCTGTGTCTGCAAACCATTTTTGGTGCTCCCACTATCACACATTTAAGTATGCAGGTATGTTGAATATCTACATATAAATTAATTTTAGAGTCACATGTCATTTTATACGTGTTTTAATTGGATTAAAAAGTTGAGGTTATTTGTGTATGTACTGAATATAAAAATAAACATCGTTCTCAAGGCGCCGCGTGCCGTTGTCATCGGGTGATTTTCTTTAAATGAGGCACCTTTGGGGTTATTTAAAATTATTTCCGATTATTTGCCTTATTTTGAAAAAATAAATATATTTTTCAATATCATATCAAAAAAAGTTTGAATTAATTTATAAGGATTGATCGAAATTATTTGTTCGGTTCATTCGAAATAACCTCAATCAGGTTGTACACACCCTTGCATAACCCGCTATGCGGGTTACATGGCGTGTACAACCTGATTGAGGTAATTTTTTCATGAATCGAACAAAAATTGCGATCAATCCTTAAATATATCTATATGCTGATGTATACACAAATCTTATCCATTTCGATTAAAATATTTGTGATCTAAAATAGAAACATTACAAACCTGTTTAAGTTCTCTCCTTGTTAAGTTTTCTCCTTTTATAATTTTCCATATATAAGCAGAGGAAATTCGTATTTCTTTAAAGAAGAGAACAAATCCATCCTTATAATATTTAGCTGTTTTTCGTATTGATTCCATAAAAGATTTTTTTGGCTTATCAACTGCCATAGACACCTTTTCTTCAGCAACAGTTTTCTTTTCTTCAGATATTTTCTTATCTTTCATTACCTCGACAGCTTTCTCAACGACAGATTTATCTTTTTCATAATGATGGGGGGATATGTGGAAAAATCTAATTGGAAATGCAGAATTAACTAATGTTACTTTATCACATATAAGATTGTTTGTTTTATAATAACTACTCGATTTATTTTCATGTAAAGAGAAACTAGAGTTATATAATGAAAGATGTCTGGCAAAATCCTGTTGGCTTGGTCCACAATGTCTTCCGAAACATGACGTTCCTGTCCTAAAATAGAGAAATGATATTTTATGAATAAACGACTATGTTATGGTAATAGTTAAAACTGTACTTAGTGTAGTGTTGTATTTCAAGTCATCCCCTAGCTATCAGGAACCCCAAGATAAACAATGAGTGAGTGAGTAATTGTTGTTAAACGCTATTAGCGGATATTAGCAGAAATTATAATTTTGAAATGCCACAGAAACCATACTTTCGCGAACAAATCCGTAGTCCGTATTTTGCATCTCAAATCCGTGGTAAATACGGAAAATCCGTAGCAGTAAACACCTCTGCACTAACTCAGCAATTTTTAAGCTACATCATGATGAGAACAAGTTACATTTGTATAATGCTAGCTGACTGAATCAATAGTCTAAAGGTAGATGCTCCACTCAGACACATTATCTTGATTCTGAGCCAGCCAGTGTTTGCTCTTACTCTTTCTTGCTGCATGCTTGGTGGAGAAGCAGAAAATACCAACTTTATACTTTTTGGTTTTACCCAACCGGAGCTCAAACTTATGATCTACTGCATTCAAGGCAAGCATGTTGACCATAACAGCACCAATGCGGTTCCTAAGGTATACCAATAGGACTTACATAATCTATTGCAACTTAAAGCCCCTCAGAGAGAGGTGTATGACAAGTTATATACACAATTAACCCTTAAGGCGTAAAGTAAATGAGTGGCTCGAGTATGAAGAATATCACACTCCGTGGGAGTAAAAGACAATATATTTTATTGGCACCAAAGAAATGTTTGATATAAGCCATCAAATGAATATTCATACATAAAGTTATTCCATTATCAGACGAGTGGTTACTGAGAAGATTAGAATATCAATATCAATTTTGTGCATTCATTATTTTTTTTTACCAATGTATCAAAATTTGTATGAGGGAAAAAAATGAGTGAAAATCAATGAACCTTGATTTTTTTTCAATACTGAAGTTAATTCAAAATCTTTTTTTAAAGACCATGTGATACATATATCATTTCTCACAAGTTTTAATTCTGAGGGACCCATGGCCTTTGCTGAGAAGATTCAACTGTTTGAAGTTCTGCTAAGTGAAGTTCAAATTTCCTTTTGCAAGATGAATAAAACAAAGTCTGTGTTCTACACATGTAACATTGAACAGTCAGACAGATTATCCATTTCAGAACAATATTAAATGAATGAATGTCAATCTAGAAAAACAATCAAATCTGTCTAAAAGTGAACACTTTTTGGGACTAAATTTCTAGTTTATTCGGGGTTCGATTCAGACAAACAACATTTATCCTTGTTCATATTTGTCAAATAAACATGTGAATATTTTCAATTTGTTATTTTTTAAAGTCTTTAAATAACTCACTTTGTTCCACTGGCATTACAACAACGACAGTATAAAGATGATAATGTACGGGGAATCTCTGTGAAAAAAACCAATAACAAGTCAACAAATAAAATATGAGTCATGAGCAAGTGATTGTTGTTTAACGCTAACTCAGCAATTTTTGCAGCTACATCATGGCGAGTTAATTTCAATGAGATGATGATTAGGTCCACATTGTACTAGACCAACACGCTTAGTTGGATTGTTATAGTGCTAGTTCATTGAAACAACAGCCCGCAGATAGACATGTCTGCCCACTTTGACACATTATCCCGATTCCGAGCCAACCAGTCTTTGCTCTTTCTCCTTATTGCTGCATGCTTAGCAAGAAGCAACAAATACCAATTTTATAGTCTTTGTTTTGACCCGATCATGGTTTGAACCCACTATCTACCACACTCGATGCAAGCACGCTATCCATTACACCACTGATGCGGTTTATAGGAATTGATAGCATAGGTAGATGTAAATCTAACTACCATATCATTGTGGCCAAAAGTGCTCTTTTGTGTGTTTAATATTGTGTATATTTGATCTAGTGTTAATATAATTTAAAGTTGTTGAGATGTCTCCGTTTCTGAACCAAATCGCATCCTAATGACAACATATCATTTCAGATACCTTCAAGATTTAAATTCCTTATAACAAGAGCATATCGGTTTAGAAACTTACAAGATTTACCTTAAATGACCTCAGTCTTTCAGAGCCACTAAAAAAAAAACCATCAAAGGCAATGCAGTTAAAGTGAGTTTTGAATTTTTAATGATAGACTGAGTTCATATCCTGGTTGGGTTTAATTAATAATTGCTGATTTATGTTTTATGTAATGTTGTAATGTATTGAATATATGTATGTATCATCTACCAACTTTAAATAAAGATTACCGTAATTACTTATTTCATACAACTATATCCATAGGTTTATCATAATAGGATTAAATATGATTTTGTAGGAGTTTATTAATAGGCAAGTTCGACCGCTTTACTCACAAACTGAATAAAGTCTGAGCAAAATTACCAATAAAAATTATTCTCTGAAAAGTAGATTGCCTTCATTGTTTCCTGCAAACCTCTTTTTCCTCCTTTACAAAATGCATGATAATACTGTAATTTCACAATACTCCTGACTTTAAATTTGTATTAAATAGACCCTGATATACCGTACATGGCTTTATTTGTAGTTTTCTAATTAAATTTCCACATACAATGTTTTCTCAATGAAAAGTTGCAGCTACTTTTACAAAATGCATATATTTGGTCATCCCTACTATAAAATCTGATAAATTTCGAAGCATTTGTACATGGGTCTCTTTATATATAAATGTTGTATAAAATAGCAGGTTAATAGCCCATTTGCACATTTCCAATTTGAATATAAAATTATATGCTTTAGACATTTCTTTACTTTAGTTATTTCCCGTACGGAATGCAAAATGGTTCCAGTTCCATGTAAGAGCAACAGAAAGGACAAAGAATTTAAGTACAATTTTCTAAAACTTTAATCCTTGAAAAAAATCAGAGGTTCATTTCATAAAGCAAATAAGAATTTCAATTGCTACAACATTTAAATTTTATACAGTATGAGAAAAATATATGTTATTTTCATTTACATTGCATGAAATGCATACATTTGTCCAGCTTAAAGGAAAGCAACGACTACAAAAACGTGGAAAAACCAAATAAACCGAAATATGCAAATGGTCTATCAAGGTTGACATTTGTGAAAATTCCTTTCATTGACTTTGGACTAAAGTATGGTCGCCACCTTACTCAAGCGTCAGATAAACATTATATTTTGTTCTAAACGAAAGTCTCAAGAAACTATGACTAGACTAGTATACATCGCTCGATTCTCAGATCGCACATGCTTTTAAAATTAATGTTTTTGTTACAACCTGGGCTGTGGACATATAGTCCTAGTTCAAGGGGGGGGGGGGGGGGGGGGGGGGCTGTCATTGGTGTGATCATATGGTAGTTGGATTTACATCTACCTGTGCAATCAGTGTATATACAATAAACACCAAAGTTGTGAGGTCAAACCTCGTTCATGGCAAGGTGTACTCGATACAACATTATATACGATAGTTTGCCAGTGAATTGCGACAGGTCAGTGGTTTTCTCCACCAATAAAACTGACCGCCACGATATAACTGAAATATTGTTGAAAGTGGCGTTAATCAACGACAACATAAAACAAACCAAGTCCAAGGCCAAGGAAACAACATGAAAGTATTACCGATACTTTTCTTTATTTATTTCATTGTACATATTCTTGTTGAGATTTGATTAACGATTGCACCTTTTGTTGTTTTTTATGCAAAAAATAGCTCAGGCAAATCTCAACGATATTACACTATATACGGCCATTACGGGCAACAAAACTGTCAAAAGCCTGCATGCAAATGAGTACATTATTACATAATGCAAATTGCAATGCCAGATCGCAATTTACAAAATATACCACAATGGATTCTCCTGGAAGAAAAGGACCCAATAAAGCGGTATGCCATATCTCAAATTTCTAGCCTCTCCTCAATATTCTGAAGCCGCTTGAGTTTGACCATTCAGACGACAGAGACGATTAGGGGATATTGTAGTCTCGGGGAAGGAATCAAAGGCATCATAAACAAACAAGTTTTTAAAATAGACGGTGAAACTTGTATGATCGAAAGCGAATCGAAGACTCAGACGAATGTGAAGGTCGTAGACTGACGAGTTCTGTCCCTTGAATATGTTATGCCATATTAACACAATATGAAATAATATGTTCATGCATTGATCACGCGCTTTTTATGGTACATCAGTGATTCTCAAAATTACGACCCGTTATAGAAAACACGGTGTCGCGTGCAAACTAGGAATAGCAGAGTGCAAATGGACGACATAAATATGTTTGACATCGCGGAAACAAATACACAAAACGTTGTATTTTAAAATAAAACAATATGTAGATGTTTAGAATGTTTTTATCGATGGACAAAGTTCAATTTGTTATTGATTTTGATTTAAATTGTGTGTCAATTATAGAACGCATTATTACAACTTGCCGCAATTTCTTTTATGAAACGTTTTTAGCCACAAGATGTACATATTTTGAATGTCTGTCAAAGACCTTTTTCAAAATGATACGAGTCGGAAGATGAAATTTTATATTTTTAACCAATTACTGTCGCTATATTCTTTTAACTAGCGTTACCGACCATTGCTAATCCAATACAAAAATGACTGCATTAATTTCTGTTGTAAAAGATGTGCAAGTTTAATAGTAAGATGTTAGTTGAAAACATGAAATAAAATTTTAATGCGTCTAGAAAGATATATTGGAGAAAAAATAGTCTAATGATGTTGCCGTTAAGAATTTAACATCCGTGACACCTATTTCAGATATTTATTCATTTGATACAACAAATTGGTGGCTAACATATAGGTGGTAGACAGATTTCAAGTCAAAGAATATCTAATTTAACAATACATTCAATGAAATGTATCATTTAGCTTAACCAGACGAATGAAAATGTTAACAACCGTGACCATTAACAAGCGATACTCGAAAGATGGAACGTTAGGTCTTACCCGATGCGGTTTGGTGTGCTATTTTCGACGTTCGATTGTGACGTCAACAATCAACATTGGTAAACACGTTGATACAAGGTGAAAGCAATGACGGTGCACTGAATATATATATCTAAAAATCAAGGTTTGTATGATCGATGTTTATTTTTTACATGCCTCACTTGCTAAACTTGACAAAAAGGTTACTTCAAAGAAGATCGTTGTATTTGCTTTGCTTAATGTCTCATTTTAATCAAAGAGACTTACAAATTTATGTTGAGAAATCAAATGAAATGAAAGAATCATCAATTTCTTACCGGAATAACGGATGTTAAAGCAGTAACGGATATTAATTTGTTTTCAACCATATGATTTCACACATTTTCATTGCTTCCTATGGTAGAATTGTGGCCATTTTGTTTGGGTTTTGGTCTTGTTTATAAATGTATTTATTTACATATGCATTTATGTGTAAATTCAAAAAAGTACAGCTCCCAAAACTTTGTATATTGAAGTACGATCTCAGAAGGACTACCGACAAAAAATGTCGCGTACATGTAGGTTTAAATCATCTACTCCTTAAAATTACCTGTTTACAAATGCACCAGAAAAAAGATCAAGCTCTAATTCCTGTTTTTACAATAACGCATCTGTCCTAAAGATATTAAGACATGTTAAACTTGGTAACGGATGTTAAAACCTGAGAGACCAATTCAATTACATGCATAATTATTTCGACTTGCACATCAATATTTAAATTAGTTTACTCATTATACCCCCACGAACGAAGTTCAGGGGGTATATAGGAATCACTTTGTCTGTCCTTCCGGCCGGCCGTCCGTCTGTCTGTGCAAATCGTGTCCGGTCCACAACTTTTGAATGCCTTGATGGATATTGATGATACCTGGTAACATTGTTGTCCATCATGAGAAGGTGTATCTGAAATAATAACGGAATGCATAGATGCAAGTTCAAGGTCACAAACTGAGTTAAACTTGAGGTACCATTACCCCCCCCCCCCTCCTCCCCACGAACGAAATTCAGGGGGTATATAGGAATCACTTTGTCTATCCTTCCGTCCGTCCGTCCGTCTGTCTGTGCAAATCGTGTCCGGTCCATAACTTTTGAATGCCTTGATGGATATTGATGATACTTGGTAACATTGTTGTCCATCATGGGAAGGTGTGTCGCAAATAAGAACGGAATGTATAGGTGCAAGTTCAAGGTCACAAACTTAGTTAAACTTGAGGTACCCTATGGCGACAAGCTTAGGTTTTGTGTCAACTTCATGGAACAATGTCCTGGAAAAATTGCAGGAATTTATAGATGGCCGAATCCACCAGATGAACTTTGGGTTTCTTTGTCGGACATACTTAAAAGGATACCTGAACCATTGCCAAATGGAAGAAGTAAACGAATGTTTAATATACCAGAAACAGAAAGTGTCGCAATTGAATCCAAATTCGGTGATTGGAGGACTTTTAAAAATTAACATCCGTTACGATTCTTAAAATTGAGCAAACCTTAAGCATTCCTGTTGCTTTGATTGCCCAAGTTGTTTTGTTCTTTTGCTTTATTAAAATGTTTATTACGGTAATCAATACTACCTTGCCTCTTTTTCATTTTCGAATTTTAATCAGCTATTAATGTTAGTTTAGGTGAATCTTACTGCAAAAATGATAGATGTATCGTAATGACATTGATAAAATACGTTGTACATGAAAATGAACGAGTATATTTCATATAGCCACTTGGTATTAAGCTATAAATAAACCTTGTTAATCAGAAATTAGCATGCAAGTCCTTGAATTAATTAGAAACAAAGTGTCATATACACTATTAACTTCCGTTACAAAACTCAGCATGTCTTATTTAGATTGATATTTGAATAGAAAGATCCAGATTATTTGACTTGCATGTATTTCCAATTTTGAAGGTTTCAAGTATTCAAAAAATAAATGAAATATAAATAGCAAATAGTCTGGTGATTTGTTTGAAATTTAAATTGGAAACTTTGAACTTTTTTATGTATTCAACACATGTTTTTTCGCATTTATTCACATTGACGTTCCGTGAAAACAGTGTCAAAAATTCTGCAATCGATCATTTATTTGCATACTCATACCAGCATGTAAGAGTAAACACTATATAAGACTTTAAAACAATTGAGTTCTTTTGTTCAATTTTGATACGTTTGTATGTCGGGTATCTGTTTAACGTCCGTTACCAAGAGTTTTGGTAGTATATTTGAAATATTCATGAAAAATAAAATCGATGACATTTGTGGAGGAAAATTTCAGAAAATGATCCAGCATACCAGTTATTGCAAATTACAACATCAGTAAGTCTATATCTTAAGGTTTATTTTTTGCAATTTCTGTTGTGAAAGTGGTCCGTAATTTTGAGAATGACTGACATGTCAAACGGAAACATCGTACGATTTCATTACCTCCATTTAAGACATGTCAATGGAGGATGGAGTACGTTATCGGCCGAGTTGAGCCGAATGGCAATAAAAAGCAAACATTTAGTCAAATAATAACTAGTCCGTTCGCCATACATCTCCAGGGGGGGGGGGGGCGCATCCGGTCCCCCCCCCCTCCCCTAAAATTGGAAAAAATATTATTTCTTTGCGTAAAATCGTGATTTTTCACATGAAATATCCCAAAAATGTTCGCGCCTCCCTCCGCTCGGTGCAATTTTTTTAAGTGAGCTCCCCCCCCCCCCCTAATTTGTAATCCAGGATCCGCCCCTGATCTCGTTCCTGTTGGCAGAGGCGGATTTAGAGGGGGCGTGCGGGGCGTGCGCCCCCCCCCCCCCCCCCCCCCCCCTAAAATTCGCAAAGCATATGTTATACAACGTTAATTAAGCAGTTCAACAAACAACCTTTTCATGAATGGTTAACTCGTGACCTGTAAGTCAAAATGAATAGTAATGATATTAGTAGTAAATTTGGGATATTATTCTAAAAAGCTCTACCCATTGATAAATGATCAGTATACGGTCCGTCCGGATGAAGCTTTTCGTTTCGCCGTTGGTTCATTCATTGAAAACGTATGATTCGTTCTTGTTTATAGACAAACAAAGGCGAATATGTTAACATTACTGCTGCATGAAACGATTCTGATCATCTAATTTAGTTACGTTAGCTTATCAGAAATCAACAACAAGTTTATGTATTGACAATTTCCGCTTTTGTATGTCTATAAACAAGAACGGTCGAATCATACGATTTCAATGAATGAATCAAACGACGAAAAGAAAAGCTCCATCCGGACGGGCAGTATTAACTAGAACCACCCGAAAAGACAAGCACCGAAAGTACAGACCAATTAGTGAAATGAAGAGTGCGTTAAAACTAAACCAATAGTTCTTTGAAGGGTTAAAATATCGTGATCGATCAGTCATGCGTTGAACAATTCGCATCACGGTTGTTAAAGAAAAGTTTTATTTTAGGTTCTTATAATCTGACAAAAACATACAGTTAACAATTATCCGACAAGATTAAGACTCAAAGTCAAGTTGTTTTGGTCTGATAAAAATGGTGTGGTTGGTTCAAAATTGTCGTTCAAATAAATGTCTGTAATTCCTCAAACCCCCAGAGCTTCCGGGGGGCTTAGCCCCCCTGGGCCCCCTACCAGGACTCTGCCTTGGACCCGCTGGGGACCTTAAGCGGTCCCCAGACCCCTCGCCTACTCACGCCCCCCCCCCCCCAACCACAAATCCTGGATCCGCCCCTGGTTGGGTCCGTTCGTCCGTATTTTTATATGATGTGAAAATGATTTTATGGTTATGGTGTTTAACGCCACTTTCAACAATATTTCAGTTTTATTGGTATAGGAAACCGGAGAAAATCACCCACTTGTTGCAAGTCACTGAAAATGATTTTAAATGGGTCATGCGTGGAGTTTTTTTTTTTTTTTTTTTATAAAATGTGGACTATCGTGACTAAAATAAAGTTTTTGTTTCAAGTTTTTATTAATAAGAAAACTCAATTAAACATTGATGTCCTCCCCACATTAACATGATATTAAATCAGTAAACATATATAATTATGAATACATTACATTTTTAAATGACAAAATATCATATTAAAGAAAAATAAACTATCTGATAGTCATGCAATCTTTGATATAGTGACATATATTCATAGTGTCATTTGTTAATAAGAATAATCTGTCAGACGATCACTTTACCAGGCGACCGCAAGTAATTTGTTGTTGCAGAAGTGACTTTTCATAATGATGCCACCCATAGTATTTTATATTTTCAACGCTATGAAAACTAACCAAATATTTAAAATCACCGAAGAAATGAAAGCGGGAAAATCCGAAGCTTAATTAAGGAATAACAGTACTGTATTTGAACTGTGCATGCCCGGTGTGACAACAACGGCGGCAATTTCCACAGCGAAGAAAGTTTAATTTTGAAAGATATTTTGTACATTTAAGAAATTTGCCTGACAAATTACAGTTATTACTGGTTTGAGATCATATATAAATCAAATGACATAAATACACAAGATACTGGAATAGTAAATAGACATTCTGAGTCCAGCTCATTCATCAGCTGATCCACTTCCGGCACACGGAAAATGTAAACAAATGGAAACTTTGCATACAAGATCGTTAATCTTATTGGGTTTACTGCTATGCATAGTATATAAAAACAGTCATGAAACAAATATCACATCTAAGATTAAAAGAAATGACACTAAGCCTCTAGACATCGACATCAATTTCTTGATAAACAGTCGGAAATTAAACAACATGAGATTTGCAAAACATCCAGGACAACACACCCTCCTGTACCTCAGCCTCCTACTTCTATCAAACGCATCTGATATAGAATCTAACCCTGGTCCCAGGGCTCCAAAATATCCCTGTCAGGTATGTTGCAAAGCCGTAACCTGGAAACACGGAGATGTAGCATGTGATGACTGCAGTAAGTGGTACCATGTAGAATGCATGCATATGTCAACTCCTGTATATAATGCTCTTGCAAGTTCCAACATCTCATGGCACTGCGTTACTTGTGGGCATGCCTAACTTTTCATCAAGTTTATTTGAGTCTTTTATGGTAAATACATCCAATAGTTTTGATCAGTTATCGAACTCTAATGTAGTTGTGAGTCCAGGCCTACCGGCGTTCACGTCATCTCCTATTAAACCGAACAGAACAGATAGGAACAACTACTACAAACCCAGAAATACAAAGGTCCGTCAATTTTCAAAGTATTAAAAACAAAAAGGAAGAACTTTGTAACTTACAAATGTACTTGACTCTGCAAATCCAAATATACTGATAGGAACCGAGACTTGGCTGCGTAATGACATCAGTAGCTCTGAAATTTTCCCCGAAGGTTACAACGTATACATGAAAGATAGATGGGATGGTTATGGAGGAGTTCTTGTGATACCAAGATCTTGTCGAAATATATTCCGTCTATGCAGAAAAGATTATAAACGATGGATTTTCATATAGTGAAAATGTATAAAGATAAGATGTCAACAAAAATGTCAAAAATATTTTTTTATCAATGTGTGACGTAAAAGTGTCTTTGACATTTACTTCACTGAGTTTGGTGCTGCTTTGACAACTGTTTTACCTGTTTTGTTCAAGTATTGTTATACATACTGTTATAGTGACAGCCGGAAACTTTGAGCCGTAATGAAAGCGGGAGGTTTGGTGCTTTAAAATCTGATTCAACCCACCATTTCTTTAGAAATGCCTGTACCAAGGCAGGGTCATTACGGTTTTCACAGTTTTCCGGTTGTTGACTGATTTTGTCTGTTTATATACTTATGAGTTTTGACTTTCCCTTTGTAAGATTGTTCGGAGTTCGGTAATTTTGTTATTACCCTTATTTGCTGTTAAAGATACTGATGGTCTTACATACTCGGAGAGCGAAAAAAAGGCTAATATCTTAAACTGCCAATTTCCTCAGTTTTGACCAGCAGTGAGGATATTAAAACCATTCCAGATGAAGGGCAGAGTACACACCCACGCATGGACAATATTCAAATTACTCAAAATGGTGTCCTGAAATTATTGAGCAACTTAAGCATACATAAAGCAGCTGGTCCAGATGAGATTCCAACAAGACTTCTCAAAGAGCTTGCACCATACCTGGCTGAAACCTTCACAACATTTTCCCAAGCATCCATCAATCAAGGCACAATACCACCAGATTGGAAAGAAGCCTTTATTGTTCCAATCTTCAAGAAAGGAGATAAATCCCGTGCCTCCAACTACCACCCAGTTTCATCGACTGTGGTCACATGCAAGATATTGGAGCATATAATTTGCAGTAGTGTAGCTAAACACCTTGAAACCCACGGAATCCTAAACGACGCTCAACATGGGTTTAGAAAGAACCGTTCTTGGGACTCCCAACTGATCCTCACAATTCAAGACTTGGCAAAGGGTATAGTTCTTGGTGAACAAATTGACCTTATCCTGCTTGACTTTTCGAAGGCATTTGATAAGGTCCCACGAGAGATTACTTTACAAAGCTGAGTACTATGGCATCAGCGGGTCGACTCTTTGGTGGATTAGGGACTTTCTAAGCTCCAGAAATCAGAGAGTAATCGTGGACTGGAAATCATCACACACTGCACCTGTCCAGTCAGGAGTTCCTCAGGGCAGTGTACTTCGGCCACTCATGTTCCTCCTGTTTATAAATGACCTCCCGGACTACGTACAGTCATCTACAGTTCGTCTATTTGCATATGACTGCGTATTATACAGAAAGATACAAAATGAAGCTGACTCAAAACTACTACAGGAAGATATGAACAATTTACTCAGATGGGAATCTGAATGGCAAATGGAGTTTCATCCCAGTAAATGCCAGCTTCTACGTGTTACCAACAAACGTAAACCATCTCCCACAAGCTATCACGTACATGGACATAAACTGGAATTAGTAGACTCGGCAAAATATTTAGGCGTAGTAATCCACAAAACCATCAACTGGAACACCCATATCGAAAACATTAGTAGAAAGGCCAACTCAACCAGGGCCTTTATTCAAAGAAATCTGCAACACTGTCCACACAGAACAAAAGCTGTATGCTACACAACGCTAGTAAGACTATTGCTTGAGTACGCATGCACAGTTTGGGATTCATTTACCAACGTTAACATCCAAAAATTAGAAAGTGTACAAAGACGATCAGCCCGGTTTGTAATGAACGATTATCGACAAACCAGTAGCGTAACAACTATGCTAAATACACTACAGTGGCAGCAATTAGCCGAGAGAAGGACAAGATGTAAAACTGTTATGATGTACAGAATTGTAAATGGCCTCATAGCAATACCACCGCTTGAGCTGCATACAACATCATCTGTAGCTAGAGGTCACATAGCCCGATTTCTTGTCCCATACGCCAGAACTTCTACCTACAGGCATTCCTTCTTTCCAGACAGCATAATGATATGGAACAGCCTTCCACAACCATTAGTGGAAAGTACCTCCCTAGATGCTTTCAAACAGGGGGTACTGAGCTGCAGCATCCCTTAATCGCACCATCAGACTGTTTTTAACTTGCACCTGTATATATTTTTTTGCACCTTTGTTGTCACACCCAGTATGGGCAATAGTGCGATAATACTCAATTAGAGGACTGCACTGTATTGGAAGAAGAAGAAGAAGAAGAAGAAGAAGAAGAGTTGGAGGTGTCAATTGCAATTGTGGATTTGACGATCGCAAAAGCAGTTTTACTGGCGACGCGAAGCGGAGCCAGTAAAACGGATATTTGCGACCGTCAATTCCACAATTGACACGGACAACTCTTCAAATACAGTAATATTATTTCTATTTTTATGAAATTCTCCCAACGTGTACACACTAGTTTGAAAACATACAAATAAATGACGAAATATATGCACTTTTCAAATTCCTTCCGCTAAAAAATAGTCCGTCAAAAAGTGATTAAAAAAAACAACTATTTTGAATCTAATAAATTTCATATTTGTAACATAGTATCCTCAAAAAAATATAAATCACATAAGAATTACTATTATTTGAATATTTCGTAAATAAATGTTTCTTATACAAAAAAAAACCATTCGGCGTAGGAATATAGCATTCCTTCAGGCCAATCGTAACTACTCGGCCATTCTCGCTACCCTGCAAATAACCTCATATGCATTAGGCGTATAAATCGCACTACTTTTCACATGTCAGTTACATGAAAGTTTGATAAAGTTATATTTTAAGCAATTTTCTATATTTCAATTAAAGTTTTAATTAGTTTTGCATGATTAGATTTTACTTAGTATGTCTTCCATATTGGATTTTCGTGGACTATATTTTTGTGCGGCTTAACTTAACTTAACTTCCGGCTAACAATTTAAGAAGAATTTCTACTATGTACGTACGAGGTTATTTGCAGGGTAGCGAGAATGGCCGAGATTGTCCTTCAGGCATGTCAACTGCAGATTTGACAGCTCTCAATAGCCAATGAAAATACGCGTTACATTATAATAGCATTACAATTTATAATTACCGTACACAAGAACATTTACACGCAATGCCAACCAAGATCTAGTGACATGTATGGCTGGGAGTAATAAAAAAAACATATTCCAGATTACAGATATTTTCATACAATACAATAACCATGGTTTTAGAGTCGCTAACATATGTCAATAACACAAGCTCTAACGAACTTTTAAACCCGACATTACATATACAAACAACTTAAAACATAAAACAATATCAATTTAAAAGCATAGATTTGGCCATTGAAATTAAAAGCCAAAATTAAAAAGTATGAAAACAATTAAACACATAATAACTCTAGAAAAAATTAAAACATGTCTATCTGCGAGAGTTAAAAAAAATATTGATATAATTAAGAGACTTAAAAATCTAGCAAAATTGAAAAGAACCTGTATCTACAAAGTTAAAAAGTTAAGATATTTGTTCATTCGTCACTTTAATTCCTCTAAAAGAGATAATGTTTACATAATGAATAAATAAATAATTACAAAGTCATTGTTAGATTAAATGTTTAGAAAATAAAGAAAAAAATCTATATTCCTCACTTAATAATTGGTAGAATAGATCCGACTATTATTAGACGTTAGGGGTTTTTCGGCCACTTCAGAATGCATTTCATTCCTCGAGTTCCAAGTTGAGCGACAGTGGGTCTACGATGCATGTAATTATTTATTGAATGGAATTTTTCTTTTCCTGTTGTCATGCTATTTTCATAGAAAACCGAATCGAACCATAGTACGATTTCAATTGGTGAAAATACTGGTGACTGCGTAATGATACTTTTCTCCTCCAAACTCGCCCTGAAAAAATCATATGCATCAATTTACCGCATTTAAGTTAATCCAGCTTATTCGGAGTTTTCGTGTGGTGTATATCACGTTATTATCCATAGAGAAAGGGTGTTATAAAAATCAATATTTGACGTACGCATCATTATTAATGAGTAGTAGCAATGACTGGTTGGTGTGTCCGTGTGGAGCGACATGTACACCCACGGACTTTTGTTTCAGTGAGTGAGTTAGCACTATGAAAATTAATTGATATGTAACTTGTTCTCTTCCTGATATAGCTATCAAATTGCTTACTTGACGTTAAACAACAACCGCTTGCTTACTCACGCACTCATTCACTTGGCGTTAAACAACAACCGCTTGCTTACTCACGCACTCATTCACTTGGCGTTAAACAACAACCGCTTGTTTACTCACGCACTCATTCACTTGGCGTTAAAAAACAACCGCTTGCTTACTCACACACTCATTCACTTGGCGTTAGACAACAACCGCTTGCTTACTCACGCACTCATTCACTTGGCGTTAAACAACAACCGCTTGCTTACTCACGCACTCATTCACTTGGCGTTAAACAACAACCGCTTGCTTACTCACGCACTCATTCACTTGGCGTTAAACAACAACCGCTTGCTTACTCACGCACTCATTCACTCTTCAAGAAGATTGTAGAAAGAAAATGAAAAACGAATAATGCCACACAGTTGGAACAGTTCCTAACTCCATTAGAAAAATCGCATTATTCTATATTTTGTGCGGCAGACGAACGGATAATGACAACCAAATTTCACCGAGATAGAAAAAAGACTAATGACCCCTTTGGTATCTTCAAACACCAACCCCTACTATTTGCTAGCTAAACAGAAATGAAGGGGGAAATATCCCACTTTAACAATGCAATATGTCCTTTCGTTATTACAGTTTATAATAGAAGACTACGTATCATTGTTTCTTTAACAAGATTATATTACCCACAAATAACTTGTATTATAATCAATTATATACCGGTAGTACATTGACTTCTATAAACCCCTGTATTGCCTTAGACTGTTAACACTTTTTAATTTACTGTGATGTACCATATGGTGATACACACTTGAAGTAAATATGTGGCTACTTTGGGCAGCAGGACTGGTATGTTTTGGGACTGTAATGGCCACATTTAACACAACAGATCCATGTAATAAAGCATTACGCAGGTAAGACTGTAATGGCCACACTTAACACAACAGATCCATGTAATAAAGCATTACGCAGGTAAGACCGTAATGGCCACACTTAACACAACAGATCCATGTAATAAAGCATTACGCAGGTAAGACTGTAATGGCCACACTTAACACAACAGATCCATGTAATAAAGCATTACGCAGGTAAGACTGTAATGGCCACACTTAACCCAACAGATCCATGTAATAAAGCATTACGCAGGTAAGACTGTAATGGCCACACTTAACACAACAGATCCATGTAATAAAGCATTACGCAGGTAAGACTGTAATGGCCACACTTAACACAACAGATCCATGTAATAAAGCATTACGCAGGTAAGACTGGCCTTCAACTATAATGTAACAAAATAATGAAAATGAAGCTTGTGTAATCTCTCTTCCGTGAATTTCATTATATTAAATAGTTTTTAGTGACAGTGTTTCAAAATACTATATGGTATTGATAAATTGAAAGCCACACAGCTATGGTCAATCAAATGGAATGAAGCTTCGCGAACCCCTAGTAGATGCACCACCTTTTTATGGTGGGATTAGGGTTACTCCTCACTTTAATGTTTATGTTTGTCTTCGTTCTGTGCCTTGTACCTAATGTATGTGTCTCTGGATTGTCCCAGGTTTCTGAAGGTGATGAGGTGGTGAGAATGTGGGTATCATGATCGAGGTTTCAACGTTGAAAAAATACAACCGGACATTAACGGGTAATAGAATAACATATCACAAGCTGTTATTATTCAAACACCCTTAATGCGATTGCATGTAGTCTGTATTCAAGCAAGATATGTGAAATATATACCAGATTCCGCATTATGGCATCAAGGGGATGGATTGGTTTGTTCAAATTCCATTCAATTTGTCCTGTGTGGTTTGAATATTGGTTTTATGTGTTACTTAAACATTTGCCAGACATTGTTAGGTGGGTGTTTTATGTAACTCAGTATAAACAAGTATTAGGTGGGTGTTTTATGTAACTCAGTATAAACAAGTATTAGGTGGGTGTTTTATGTAACTCAGTATAAACAAGTATTAGGTGGGTGTTTTATGTAACTCAGTATAAACAAGTATTAGGTGGGTGTTTTATGTAACTCAGTATAAACAAGTATTAGGTGGGTGTTTTATGTAACTCAGTATAAACAAGTATTAGGTGGGTGTTTTATGTAACTCAGTATAAACAAGTATTAGGTGGGTGTTTTATGTAACTCAGTATAAACAAGTATTAGGTGGGTGTTTTATGTAACTCAGTATAAACAAGTATTAGGTGGGTGTTTTATGTAACTCAGTATAAACAAGTATTAGGTGGGTGTTTTATGTAACTCAGTATAAACAAGTATTAGGTGGGTGTTTTATGTAACTCAGTATAAACAAGTATTAGGTGGGTGTTTTATGTAACTCAGTATAAACAAGTATTAGGTGGGTGTTTTATGTAACTCAGTATAAACAAGTATTAGGTGGGTGTTTTATGTAACTCAGTATAAACAAGTATTAGGTGGGTGTTTTATGTAACTCAGTATAAACAAGTATTAGGTGGGTGTTTTATGTAACTCAGTATAAACAAGTATTAGGTGGGTGTTTTATGTAACTCAGTATAAACAAGTATTAGGTGGGTGTTTTATGTAACTCAGTATAAACAAGTATTAGGTGGGTGTTTTATGTAACTCAGTATAAACAAACATTAAAGGAAAAAGATTTCACGCAGTGAAAAAATACATACAAATAAAAACATCCATAGATTCCTTTCAACTTCAAAAGATCACGGGGCTGTCGTGGTCGTGATTGTATGGTAGTTGGATTTGCAACTACCTATGCAATCAGTGCCTATCGCCACTAAATTTATTAGTTCGAATTTGGCTCATGGCGAGATTTATCCGATACAGAATTATGTGATAAAATTTGTCAGTGAATGTATGTCTAATAAAGCATTTCTCTGTGATATAATTAAAAATTAGATAATTTTTACCCAATAATTGGGGGGGGGGGGGGGGGGGGATGATCGTGGTCATGATCCTATGGTTGTTGAATTTCCAGCTACCTGTGCAATCAGTGACTATCACCACTAAAGTTATGAGTTCGAACCCTGTTCATGGCGAGGTGTGCTCGATACAACATTATGTGATAAATATGTCAGTGACTTGCGACAGGTCGATGGTTTTCTCCGGGTACTCCGGTTCCTCCGCCAATAAAATTGACCAACACCAGGGCCGTAACTAGGGATTTGAAAAACTGTGACTTAAAGGCCCGAAATATCGCATTTGTATTTATCGATTTCTATATTATTGAGACGCTTTATATACCAGTTACTATCCCAGGGCCGCCAAGAGAATATTTGGGCCCCAGGGCAAAAGGAAACTTGGCCCCCCTCCTCCAATTCTCCAAATAATGATACTCAAACTAAGTCCACCACGGTGTGTCAAAAGCAAGGAATCAGTACAACAAAAATGAATTGTGATTTAAAAAACAGCTTTCTACTTGTTTATTTGTCTGGATTTATGTTTTTTTACAAGTCTCTTCATAACCTCATATATTTCAATATCCGCAATCGTAAGTTCGTAACATAGTCAAATTCCACACTCTCACTCTCAGAACACGTTTTAGTTTAAGTCTACAACATTTTTATTTGAAAAAGCATAGGGTAAAAACAATTTCAGCAGAAAATTTTACTCAGATAGGATTCGGAGGCTTTGAAAAAAAATTACCAAGAGGAACCCTCGTGCCTCGTTTTACCCACCACCCTTCGTAAGAATATTAATCAGTTTAAAGTTAAGCTGAAGTCAATATACCAAAATTTAGTAGAAACTACTTTTGATACTAACAATACTTTGGTCAGTTGACTTGTGCGTGTCCGAGATGCCATCTATTTTTTTATCTCTCTCAGTCTCTCTCTCGACATCTTTTGTGTCGATCGCCTCAGCATACCTTGATTATAATTTGTTTAATTTGCATGTTGCAATGTGTGACAATGACAATGTGGTGACTGACGAAGTGAAATTAATTAATAAATAAAAAATAAAGGCTCACCTGAACGGAATCAATTGAGTTTAACAAAAGTCTGATCCTGTCTACTCGCCATTAATGAGCCCCTCCCCTGCAATCCTCGATCTGCTACTCTCAGAGGTAATTCTTGGGGACTTAGCTTGGGTCCCCATTTCCAATGTATTTGTCTATATAGCAAATCACTTAGGCCTACATATTTCAGAGCCCTTATATAAAAAAATTAGTGGGCCCCTCCACCTGCAACCCTCGATCTGCCAGTGTCAATGGTTGTTCTTAGGGGAGCCCAAGCAGTCGGGCTTGGCCCTCATTTGAGTCATTTAATATACATTTACAAGTCGAAAATCACTAAATATATGTACATGGTCCAGTGCCCCATACACCGTAACAGAAAAGTTGTTATACATCATCAAGGGCCCTATGAAAGTCATCAGTGGGCTCCTTCCTGAAACATGGGGTTACTTCTGTATGAAGAATTTTATATCCACTACACGAAATTGTCATTCACATATTCAAGAAAGCACACATTTTATTTTGTTTGCCTTGCTCAAGGTACACCCTTGTTTTTTTCCTCGTTTGGCTTGTGGGCCCCCTAAACTCATGGGCCCCGGGGCGCCACCCCGGCTGATCCCCCTCTCAGTGGGCCTGACTATCGCTACTAAAATCGACCACACCGTCGAGAAGCTTCTATGGTAAATTAAACACAACACAACTGATTGATTCTTAAAATAATATCTTTATGAATAATATCAAATGAGAGTACTTAGTCGGTGAATGCAAGATGGATTTTCCTATTGCCACGTGAATCCCATCTTTTGAGAACAGCTTCTGGATTTACCTGCCCGACAGTATCAATACGATGGACGTAAAGCATCTCCAACCCACACAGGCGTAGAAAATGGCTCTCAGTTCTTGGGGAAATCGCGAATGTATATGTGATATGCTATGATTAATGTATAAAAGAAAGTAGTTAACGCGATACTTCGATACTTTCGTCTGGGGCGTTTGCTCTGTGTCTTTGTCTTTTTTGTACTTCTTGGCTTTGTCGGCAAACGTCATTATCATTTGCGACGGACAGGCGCATACATGTCATGAAACTTTGCATCGGAATCTGCACTTATATGCCCTGAAAAAGCGAAACACAATCTCGAGCTTCTTGATGGGCTTTTAATCACAAGACCCGAAATGGAGAAGGATCGACAAAGTCTTATGTACCCTAATACGTACTTTAGCATAACTGCAACCACGATAGAATCGACTTTGAGTAACACAGCTTGATATATGATGAAGCATCAGCTGCGGCCTGACCTTTGTATTTCGACTGGACAGTTTCGAGAACACTTAACAGAGACTTAAAATGAACAAAGAGCCAAGAAAGGGTGTCATGGTCGATGAACCAAACTAATTGAAGTTGGGTTGGCTCTCTCTCTCTCTCTCTCTCTCTCTCTCTCTCTCTCTCTCAGTGTTTTTTCCCTTGATTTCATGTTCCATTTTCAGAAAATCAGACGAGTCTCTCTCTCTCTCTCTCTCTCTCTCTCTCTCTCTCTCTCAGTGTTTTATCCCTTGATTTCATGTTCCATTTTCAGAAAATCAGACGAGACAGTTGCCTCGTCTGCCTCAATTGTAGTTACGGCCCTGAACACGAAATATTGTTGAAAGCGACTTTAAGCACCCTAACCCCAAAAAATAACATATTAGGTACTTGTGCACCAACAATGACTTGTCAGAAACTGTGTCATGAAGTCATGAATCAATCAACTACTTTTAATTCACTATTTGAAGGATTCAGATAGTTCTTATAGTCGATATTAATATTCACAATAATCACAAAATGGAGAAAGCTTGCTACATTGTTGTCATTTAATTAAAATGAAAATGGTTTCCTAATGAATTTAATAATTGTGTTCAGATGAAAGTAAATTTTATTAAAGGTATTATATTTTCACTAGTGTGATGCCATGGTTGTTTATGTATTCTAGTGGTACTTTTTTTATTTTGAGTATTCCCATTCACATTCGTATTAGTTCTGTCTTGTATATTATTCTAAATCGTAAATAGTTGTTCGCTTTGTAGATTTGTTTTTTAACTATCGTCTATTAGAGTCACTGTTTATTATATAATATAGTTTGCACCTGTTTAAGTGGGTGTACACTTATTGTTAATCAAGTATAAAAACATCACATATTATATATGTTTCTCTTTTGATTTATTCCATATTGTATTATAACATAACAGAAGTAGGAGGAAATATCGTTCAAATAATTAATAAGAAAACTCAGAACATTTTATACCGGATTAGATTTATGTTATTTACTCTGTATTTGCATTATAATTGTGATAACTAAATCAGGTACAGGATATCTAGTCCAAAATGAGGCAATACACATTTTGCACTTTCCCATGTACTTTAAAATTTTTGGCGAATAATCTAAGGCCATTGTGCAATGGCTTCAATGGGTAATAACAAGCAAAAGAAACTTCGGATACAATCCAATACTTGTATAAGATAAGGCCTAAATAATACAAGAAAAACCTGGAGTGAGGTCCAACCAAGTCAGTCGTTAATAATATGAATCAGTAAGAAATGTTTGAAGATGCCAAAAGGGAAATCTACAGACGTCAATCTACAGACGTATATCTACAGACTTAAATCTACAGACGTAAATCGACGAGGACAGACAGACAATACGACGACCCCCCCCCCCCCCCCCAACCCCCCCCCCCCCCCCCCCCCCAAGGACAAAAGGACAAAAAGACAAACAATGATTGACAAAACGTTACACAGAAAACTAAATAATGAGCAACATGAACGAACCTTTTATCATAAAATGCACTTGTTTCTTTGAACTCATTTTATTCTTTATGACCTTTATAACCTGTTGTAATCTATATAAAAGGTTTTTTTTATATACAATTCGTAGAAATGTTTGTGTCTTATAAACTATCAAACTCAATATTTTTAGAATGCATGTACATAATATATGTCATTAATTAATTTCAGCACGTTTACGTCTAACCTGACAACTGATATTGTGACTGACTGTAATAATGGAATAATATCATGGCACGTGCCCATGAGATATCTGGAAACAGAATTTGTCCCTGCCAATCTTGATCTATTTGAAGGCCATTCTGTCTGTATAAAGAGTATATCTAACCCGGACATTGAAATAATCCAAAATATAGATGGGATATTAACATGGTTAAAGCACCCTACATCTGGTAAGTAACTCAATGTGTTTTGTTCACGTTTCTCCCACTTTTGAAAAATCTAATTCATGTTTCTGTCACAAGTGTCGAACAATAGATTGGCGTGGTGTTTATGCAGCACTTAAATTGTTTTATATCATAAAGGTATAGTACAATCTACAAACGATGCAAATAAGGCTTGTTTTGATGAGCAACTTGCCTTAAAATCTTCTCGTCAAAAATCATTGCTAGAAATCTACACTGAATTAGGATGATATGCATCCGAAATTGTCTGGGGCAGCTTTATTTAAACTTTTAGTCAAAAGTCAAGTTAATAAATATCAAATAAAACTTTTTCTCCTCAAAAATCAAAGTAAAAATAAACCGAATAAGACTGTGATGATATTTGATTGGTCCACATTCAACGTGACTAAATCTGAAATTTCATTAAATAGGAAAATTAGGTTAGATTAAAGCTTGAAAAAGCTGAAATTTGAATTTTTAAATGATTAAGTGAGTGATTGTTGTTTTACGACAGATGGGCAATTTTTCAGTTATATAATGACAATGAACTTGATTAAGAACAGTTTGAAGATACCAGAAGGGTAATGGGAAGCCGCAAGTGGAAAATGGACAGATAATATGTTCCGACATTTTGTCGTCAATTTAGAAGTCAAATTTTAAAACTAGATGAGCCATTACATGCTCCTGTCATCCTCTGGTATTATATTAATGCAAGGCTCACAAGCCCACGATTAAATTATATATGATGGATACAATAATATTAGAGCAAAAATTGCAGAGTTCTAATGATACATACATCATGAATACCGTTTCAAGTTCTTTAAAAACTATGGACTGCATTTCTTTTCTGCTTCGAACCGTATTGATTGTCATCGGTCGCAGTTTTACGATCTACACTCCTAGCAATCAAAATGAAAGAATAAACAAAATGGTTGACGTGAAAATGCAAACTTGTTTATTTTCAGGAAATGAGACGTGTACATCTCCAGTTATAGGAATAATTACTGTAGTCCTGAAAGGTCCAAATTTCCCCAAGACATTTACAGTCTTTGCTCCATACAGCATTGTGCGATGTGTTGCCCCGGACGAAGTTCATTATGTTCATGAGAAGAAAGAAGATATTTAAAGACACCGGTTGTTTATTTTATTAATAAGATAGTTAATTTTCCTGCTCATTCTTTTTTTTTTTTTATTAATATGTATCTTCAAAATGCCAATACAATTGATGTCAGCATCAGTACAAACTCTATGAAAAACAGAACAAAACATCCGGTATTATGGCGAGTACCCCACCTCTTTATCCGAAGATTGATCACTCAGAACATTGCATTCATAACAAGAATAAGATATCAGACTCATTGTATTTAGGTCATTTCAGCTGCAACATCGGCACTAAATTCAGCGGTTAGATTATTTTGCAGTATGAGTATGAACCTCATATTCGTCATTTTTATAACCGTAACACCCAGTGATAGATTGATTTGTTTGTTTGATGGTGTTTAACACCACTTTCAACAATATGTCAGTTATATCGTGGCGGTCAGTTTTATTGGTGGAGAAAACCGAAGGACCCGGAGAAAACAACCGACCTGTGCGCAAGTCACCGACAAACTTTTCCGCATAATGTTGTTAACCTCGTCCTGTTCGAGATTCGAACTCAGAACATTTAAACAGTGATGGTCAACAATTCCACCAATATCAACAAAACGAACAACCACCTCTGATCTCAAATCACTGAAAAGAAAAAATGACCACGACATATTGTGTTGGAAATGCAGGTCATGACTTGAGACAGGCACATAAATGTGACAGTCTTAAACCGTTTAATGGGATCCCAACCATGATTCATAGAATACCTATGTATATTACAAGCTGTAGATATCGCAATGGTAGACTCAACATATCACATCCGGAAGGTAGATCTGTGCGATTCATCGAATACCCAGGTAGGATACCTGTGGTACCTTTCACACAATTTTATCTTAATTATCTAGGTTTACTTCCTCGCTACAGCTATCGCCGAAGTATCGCTATTACTATCTATCACACATGTATGCTCTCCGCTATAGCTATCACACAAATATACTACCCGCTATAGCTATCACCCATGCAGGTATGCTATCCACCATTGTTCTATCACAAAAGTATACAACCCGCCACAGCTTGTACATATGTATACTACCCACAATAGCTATCACACAAGTAAACTACCTGCTATAGTTAAGACTCATGCAGGCATAATATCCGTTATAGCTATCACACCGAAATACAACCACTGTAACTATCACATATGTATACTACCAGCTTGTATCTACCACACATGTAGACTACGCACTTTGATAGCAATCACCCATGTAGGAAGAAGAGTTCGAAGATACCAAAGGGGCAATCGGAATCCGTATATCGAAGAAGAACAGACAACACAATGGCCAAAAGAAAAAGTACAAAAGGAAAAACAACGATCAACAAAACATACATATAAAAATAAAGATCGAGAAACACGAACCCCACTAAAAACCGGGGGTGAACTATCCGCTATCGCTCTATCACACAAGAATACTACTCGCTATAACAATCACATATGTATACTACCCGCTATAGCTATCACACAGGAATACTAGTCGCTATTTAGCTATCACACATGTAGGCTACCCACTATAGCTATCTCACAGGTATATTACACACTATAACTATCTCACAGGTATACTACCCACTATAGCTATCACACAGGTATACTACCCGCTATAACTCTGTCACACATGTAGACTACCCATTATAGCTATCTCACATGTATACTACCCACTATAGCTATTTCACAGGTATATTACCCACTATAGCTATCACACAGGTATACTACCCACTATAGCTATCACACAGGTATACTACCCGCCATAGCTATCACACAGGTATACTACCCACTATAGATATCACACATGTATACTACCCACTATTACTATCACACAGGTATACTACCCACTATAGCTATCACACAGGTATACTACCCGCTATATAGCTATCACACAGGTATACTACTCACTATAGCTATCTCACAGGTATACTACCCACAATAGCTATCACACAGGAATAATACCCAATATAGCTATCTCATAGGTATACTACCCACTATAGCTATCACACAGGTATACTACCCGCTATATAGCTATCACACAGGTATGCTACCCACTATAGCTATCTCACAGGTATACTACCCACTATAACTATCTCATAGGTATACTACCCGCTATACCGGTATATCTATCACACAGGTATACTATCCACTATAGCTATCACACAGGTATAATACCCGCTATAGCTATCACACAGGTATACTACCCACTATAGCTATCTCATAGGTATACTACCCGCTATACCGGTACAGCTATTACACAGGTATATTATCCACTATAGCTATCACACAGGTATACTACCCACTATAGATATCACACATGTATACTATCCACTATAGCTACCACACAGGTATAATACCCGCTATAGCTATCACACAGGTATACTACCCACTATAGATATCACACATGTATACTACCCACTATAGCTATCTCACAGGTATACTACCCGCTATATAGCTATCACACAGGTATACTACCCACTATAGATATCTCACAGGTATACTACCCGCTATAGCTATCACATATGTATACTACCCACTATAGATATCTCACAGGTATACTACCCGCTATAGCTATCACACAGGCATACTACCCACTATAGATATCTCACAGGTATACTATCCACTATTGCTCTGTCACACAGGTATACTACCCACTATAGCTATCACACAGGTATACTACCCACTATAGCTATCTCACAGGTATACTACCCGCTATAGCTATCACACAGGTATACTACCCACTATAGATATCACACATGTATACTACCCGCTATAGATATCACACAGGTATACTACCCACTACAGATATCACACATGTATACTACCCGATATAGATATCACACAGGTATACTACCCACTACAGATATCACACATGTATACTACCCGCTATAGATATCACACAGGTATACTACCCACTACAGATATCACACATGTATAATACCCGCTATAGATATCACACAGGTATACTACCCACTACAGATATCACACATGTATACTACCCGCTATAGATATCACACATGCATACTACCCGCTATATATATCTCACAGGTATACTACCCTCTATAGATATCACACATGTATACTACCCACTTTATCTATCACACAGGTATACTACCAGCTATAAATATCACACAGGTATACTACCCACTATAGATATCACAGGTATACTACCCACTATAGATATCACACATGTATACTACCCGCTATAGCTATCACACAGGTATACTACCCACTATAGATATCTCACAGGTATACTACCCGCTATAGCTCTGTCACACAGGTATACTACCCACTATAGCTATCTCACAGGTATACTACCCACTATAGATATCACACATTTATACTACCCGCTATAGATATCACACAGGTATACTACCAGCTATAGATATCTCACAGGTATACTACCCGCTATAGCTCTGTCACACAGGTATACTACCCGCTATAGCTATCACACAGGTATACTACCCACTATAGATATCACACATTTATACTACCCGCTATAGATATCACACAGGTATACTACCAGCTATAACTCTATCACACAGGTATACTACCCACTAGTATACTACAGAGAATAGCAAACACGCTTAATTACAGCTGTATATCACCAAGTGATTTTTAGAATGGTCAAAATATGTGAAGTTGTAGAGTACTAAAATGTTTATATCGTTTATGATTGATTTAGTTTTTATTGAATTATAAAGATAAAATATATCAGCTTTAAATATATGTAGAAATATCTCAATCAGGATAAAAACCTTTGAAGGTAATACAAAACATTTATGGGTTTGAACCCTGGCCCTTTAACTGTTTTAACATATGTAATCACTTCATTGTGACATGACAATTTGGTTCTTAATCCTTTAGCATATGAATGATTAAACGATTTTTGTAATTGTTCATCTTCCCAAAAATTGACGCATTTGGCTACCTCTGGTTACGGCCAGAGTAGTGTAAAATATTTACCTGATTCAAATATAAGTATGATATGAGGTCTATGTTGGCCAGTGTGTTGACAATGTTTCAAAGCGTTTACAATACCGTGTTTGTTCTGTGTCTCTGTGTTAGTTTGTCGTGGTGTTTGCGGATCGATCGATGTAATAAAGGCATTAAGAGGTAAGAAATGATATTTATATTCCAAAATAATTATTTAATTATTTTTATAAAGAAAGTTAGAAAAATTCGATTAGGGTAATAAGAAGGGACAATCTAGAGACAAAGGCAACATTGGGTACATGATACAGAACAAAGACAAATAGAACAAAAACAAACAGAACAAAGACAAACAGAACAAAGACAAACAGAACACAGACAAACAGAACAAAAACAAACAGAACACAGACAAACAGAACAAAAACAAACATAACAAAGACAAACAGAACACAGACAAACAGAACAAAGACAAACAGAACAAAGACAAACAGAACAAAGACAAACAGAACAAAGACAAACAGAACAAAAACAAACAGAACAAAGACAAACAGAACAAAGACAAACAGAACAAAGACAAACAGAACAAAAACAAACAGAACAAAGACAAACAGAACAAAGACAAACAGAACAAAGACAAACAGAACAAAGACAAACAGAACACAGACAAACAGAACACAGACAAACAGAACAAAGACAAACAGAACAAAGACAAACAGAACAAAGACAAACTGAACAAAGACAAACAGAACAAAGACAAACAGAACAAAAACAAACAGAACAAAGACAAACAGAACAAAAACAAACAGAACAAAGACAAACAGAACAAAGACAAACAGAACAAAGACAAACAGAACAAAAACAAACAGAACAAAGACAAACAGAACAAAAACAAACAGAACAAAGACAAACAGAACACAGACAAACAGAACAAAGACAAACAGAACAAAGACAAACAGAACAGAGACAAAAACAAACAGAACAAAGACAAACAGAACAAAAACAAAAACAAACAGAACAAAGACAAACAGAACAAAGACAAACAGAACACAGACAAACAGAACAAAGACAAACAGAACAAAGACAAACAGAACAAAGACAAACAGAACAAAGACAAACAGAACAAAGACAAACAGAACACAGACAAACAGAACAAAGACAAACAGAACAAAGACAAACAGAACAAAGACAAACAGAACAAAGACAAACAGAACAAAAACAAACAGAACAAAGACAAACAGAACAAAGACAAAAACAAACAGAACAAAGACAAACAGAACAAAAACAAAAACAAACAGAACAAAGACAAACAGAACAAAGACAAACAGAACACAGACAAACAGAACAAAGACAAACAGAACACAGACAAACAGAACAAAGACAAACAGAACAAAGACAAACAGAACAAAGACAAACAGAACAAAGACAAACAGAACACAGACAAACAGAACAAAGACAAACAGAACAAAGACAAACAGAACAAAGACAAACAGAACAAAAACAAACAGAACAAAGACAAACAGAACAAAGACAAACAGAACAAAGACAAACAGAACAAAGACAAAAAGAACACAGACAAACAGAACAAAGACAAACAGAACACAGACAAACAGAACACAGACAAACAGAACACAGACAAACAGAACAAAGACAAACAAAACAAAGACAAACAGAACAAAGACAAACAGAACAAAGACAAACAGAACACAGACAAACAGAACAAAGACAAACAGAACAAAGACAAACAGAACAAAGACAAACAGAACACAGACAAACAGAACAAAAACAAACAGAACAAAGACAAACAGAACAAAGACAAACAGAACAAAGACAAACAGAACACAGACAAACAGAACACAGACAAACAGAACAAAGACAAACAGAACAAAGACAAACAGAACAAAGACAAACAGAACAAAAACAAACAGAACAAAGACAAACAGAACACAGACAAACAGAACAAAAACAAACAGAACAAAGACAAACAGAACAAAAACAAACAGAACAAAGACAAACAGAACAAAAACAAACAGAACAAAGACAAACAGAACAAAAACAAACAGAACAAAGACAAACAGAACACAGACAAACAGAACAAAAACAAACAGAACAAAGACAAACAGAACAAAGACAAACAGAACAAAGACAAACAGAACAAAGACAAACAGAACAAAGACAAACAGAACAAAAACAAACAGAACAAAGACAAACAGAACACAGACAAACAGAACAAAGACAAACAGAACAAAGACAAACAGAACAAAGACAAACAGAACAAAGACAAACAGAACAAAGACAAACAGAACACAGACAAACAGAACAAAGACAAACAGAACAAAGACAAACAGAACAAAGACAAACAGAACAAAAACAAACAGAACAAAGACAAACAGAACAAAGACAAACAGAACAAAGACAAACAGAACAAAGACAAACAGAACACAGACAAACAGAACAAATACAAACAGAACACAGACAAACAGAACAAAGACAAACAGAACACAGACAAACAGAACAAAGACAAACAGAACAAAGACAAACAGAACAAAGACAAACAGAACACAGACAAACAGAACAAAGACAAACAGAACAAAGACAAACAGAACAAAGACAAACAGAACAAAGACAAACAGAACAAAGACAAACAGAACACAGACAAACAGAACAAAAACAAACAGAACAAAGACAAACAGAACAAAGACAAACAGAACAAAGACAAACAGAACACAGACAAACAGAACACAGACAAACAGAACAAAGACAAACAGAACAAAGACAAACAGAACAAAGACAAACAGAACAAAAACAAACAGAACAAAGATAAACAGAACAAAGACAAACAGAACAAAAACAAACAGAACAAAGACAAACAGAACAAAGACAAACAGAACAAAAACAAACTGAACAAAGACAAACAGAACAAAAACAAACAGAACAAAGACAAACAGAACACAGACAAACAGAACAAAAACAAACAGAACAAAGACAAACAGAACAAAGACAAACAGAACAAAGACAAACAGAACAAAGACAAACAGAACAAAGACAAACAGAACAAAAACAAAAACAAACAGAACAAAGACAAACAGAACAAAGACAAACAGAACACAGACAAACAGAACAAAGACAAACAGAACAAAGACAAACAGAACAAAGACAAACAGAACAAAAACAAAAACAAACAGAACAAAGACAAACAGAACAAAGACAAACAGAACAAAGACAAACAGAACACAGACAAACAGAACAAAGACAAACAGAACAAAGACAAACAGAACAAAGACAAACAGAACAAAGACGAACAGAACAAAGACGAACAGAACAAAGACAAACAGAACAAAGACAAACAGAACACAGACAAACAGAACAAAGACAAACAGAACAAAGACAAACAGAACACAGACAAACAGAACAAAAACAAACAGAACACAGACAAACAGAACACAGACAAACAGAACAAAGACAAACAGAACAAAGACAAACAGAACAAAGACAAACAGAACAAAGACAAACAGAACACAGACAAACAGAACACAGACAAACAGAACAAAAACAAACAGAACACAGACAAACAGAACACAGACAAACAGAACAAAGACAAACAGAACAAAGACAAACAGAACAAAAACAAACAGAACAAAGACAAACAGAACACAGACAAACAGAACAAAAACAAACAGAACAAAAACAAAAACAAACAGAACAAAGACAAACAGAACAAAAACAAAAACAAACAGAACAAAGACAAACAGAACAAAGACAAACAGAACAAAAACAAAAACAAAAACAAACAGAACAAAGACAAACAGAACAAAGACAAACAGAACAAAAACAAAAACAAACAGAACAAAGACAAACAGAACAAAGACAAACAGAACAAAGACAAACAGAACAAAGACAAACAGAACAAAAACAAACAGAACACAGACAAACAGAACACAGACAAACAGAACAAAAACAAACAGAACAAAGACAAACAGAACAAAGACAAACAGAACAAAGACAAACAGAACACAGACAAACAGAACAAAGACAAACAGAACAAAGACAAACAGAACAAAGACAAACAGAACAAAGACAAACAGAACACAGACAAACAGAACAAAGACAAACAGAACAAAAACAAAAACAAACAGAACAAAGACAAACAGAACAAAGACAAACAGAACAAAGACAAACAGAACAAAAACAAAAACAAACAGAACAAAGACAAACAGAACAAAGACAAACAGAACACAGACAAACAGAACAAAAACAAACAGAACACAGACAAACAGAACAAAAACAAACATAACAAAGACAAACAGAACACAGACAAACAGAACAAAGACAAACAGAACAAAGACAAACAGAACAAAGACAAACAGAACAAAGACAAACAGAACAAAAACAAACAGAACAAAGACAAACAGAACAAAGACAAACAGAACAAAGACAAACAGAACAAAAACAAACAGAACAAAGACAAACAGAACAAAGACAAACAGAACAAAGACAAACAGAACAAAGACAAACAGAACACAGACAAACAGAACACAGACAAACAGAACAAAGACAAACAGAACAAAGACAAACAGAACAAAGACAAACTGAACAAAGACAAACAGAACAAAGACAAACAGAACAAAAACAAACAGAACAAAGACAAACAGAACAAAAACAAACAGAACAAAGACAAACAGAACAAAGACAAACAGAACAAAAACAAACAGAACAAAGACAAACAGAACAAAAACAAACAGAACAAAGACAAACAGAACACAGACAAACAGAACAAAGACAAACAGAACAAAGACAAACAGAACAAAGACAAAAACAAACAGAACAAAGACAAACAGAACAAAAACAAAAACAAACAGAACAAAGACAAACAGAACAAAGACAAACAGAACACAGACAAACAGAACAAAGACAAACAGAACAAAGACAAACAGAACAAAGACAAACAGAACAAAGACAAACAGAACAAAGACAAACAGAACACAGACAAACAGAACAAAGACAAACAGAACAAAGACAAACAGAACAAAGACAAACAGAACAAAGACAAACAGAACAAAAACAAACAGAACAAAGACAAACAGAACAAAGACAAAAACAAACAGAACAAAGACAAACAGAACAAAAACAAAAACAAACAGAACAAAGACAAACAGAACAAAGACAAACAGAACACAGACAAACAGAACAAAGACAAACAGAACACAGACAAACAGAACAAAGACAAACAGAACAAAGACAAACAGAACAAAGACAAACAGAACACAGACAAACAGAACAAAGACAAACAGAACAAAGACAAACAGAACAAAGACAAACAGAACAAAAACAAACAGAACAAAGACAAACAGAACAAAGACAAACAGAACAAAGACAAACAGAACAAAGACAAACAGAACACAGACAAACAGAACAAAGACAAACAGAACACAGACAAACAGAACACAGACAAACAGAACACAGACAAACAGAACAAAGACAAACAAAACAAAGACAAACAGAACAAAGACAAACAGAACAAAGACAAACAGAACACAGACAAACAGAACAAAGACAAACAGAACAAAGACAAACAGAACAAAGACAAACAGAACAAAGACAAACAGAACACAGACAAACAGAACAAAAACAAACAGAACAAAGACAAACAGAACAAAGACAAACAGAACAAAGACAAACAGAACACAGACAAACAGAACACAGACAAACAGAACAAAGACAAACAGAACAAAGACAAACAGAACAAAGACAAACAGAACAAAAACAAACAGAACAAAGACAAACAGAACACAGACAAACAGAACAAAAACAAACAGAACAAAGACAAACAGAACAAAAACAAACAGAACAAAGACAAACAGAACAAAAACAAACAGAACAAAGACAAACAGAACAAAAACAAACAGAACAAAGACAAACAGAACACAGACAAACAGAACAAAAACAAACAGAACAAAGACAAACAGAACAAAGACAAACAGAACAAAGACAAACAGAACAAAGACAAACAGAACAAAGACAAACAGAACAAAAACAAACAGAACAAAGACAAACAGAACACAGACAAACAGAACAAAGACAAACAGAACAAAGACAAACAGAACAAAGACAAACAGAACAAAGACAAACAGAACACAGACAAACAGAACAAAGACAAACAGAACAAAGACAAACAGAACAAAGACAAACAGAACAAAAACAAACAGAACAAAGACAAACAGAACAAAGACAAACAGAACAAAGACAAACAGAACAAAGACAAACAGAACACAGACAAACAGAACAAATACAAACAGAACACAGACAAACAGAACAAAGACAAACAGAACACAGACAAACAGAACAAAGACAAACAGAACAAAGACAAACAGAACAAAGACAAACAGAACACAGACAAACAGAACAAAGACAAACAGAACAAAGACAAACAGAACAAAGACAAACAGAACAAAGACAAACAGAACAAAGACAAACAGAACACAGACAAACAGAACAAAAACAAACAGAACAAAGACAAACAGAACAAAGACAAACAGAACAAAGACAAACAGAACACAGACAAACAGAACACAGACAAACAGAACACAGACAAACAGAACAAAAACAAACAGAACAAAGACAAACAGAACAAAGACAAACAGAACAAAGACAAACAGAACACAGACAAACAGAACACAGACAAACAGAACAAAGACAAACAGAACAAAGACAAACAGAACAAAAACAAACTGAACAAAGACAAACAGAACAAAAACAAACAGAACAAAGACAAACAGAACACAGACAAACAGAACAAAAACAAACAGAACAAAGACAAACAGAACAAAGACAAACAGAACAAAGACAAACAGAACAAAGACAAACAGAACAAAGACAAACAGAACAAAAACAAAAACAAACAGAACAAAGACAAACAGAACAAAGACAAACAGAACACAGACAAACAGAACAAAGACAAACAGAACAAAGACAAACAGAACAAAGACAAACAGAACAAAAACAAAAACAAACAGAACAAAGACAAACAGAACAAAGACAAACAGAACAAAGACAAACAGAACACAGACAAACAGAACAAAGACAAACAGAACAAAGACAAACAGAACAAAGACAAACAGAACAAAGACGAACAGAACAAAGACAAACAGAACAAAGACAAACAGAACAAAGACAAACAGAACATAGACAAACAGAACAAAGACAAACAGAACAAAGACAAACAGAACACAGACAAACAGAACAAAAACAAACAGAACACAGACAAACAGAACACAGACAAACAGAACAAAGACAAACAGAACAAAGACAAACAGAACAAAGACAAACAGAACAAAGACAAACAGAACACAGACAAACAGAACACAGACAAACAGAACAAAAACAAACAGAACACAGACAAACAGAACACAGACAAACAGAACAAAGACAAACAGAACAAAGACAAACAGAACAAAAACAAACAGAACAAAGACAAACAGAACACAGACAAACAGAACAAAAACAAACAGAACAAAAACAAAAACAAACAGAACAAAGACAAACAGAACAAAAACAAAAACAAACAGAACAAAGACAAACAGAACAAAGACAAACAGAACAAAAACAAAAACAAAAACAAACAGAACAAAGACAAACAGAACAAAGACAAACAGAACAAAAACAAAAACAAACAGAACAAAGACAAACAGAACAAAGACAAACAGAACAAAGACAAACAGAACAAAGACAAACAGAACAAAGACAAACAGAACAAAGACAAACAGAACAAAAACAAACAGAACACAGACAAACAGAACACAGACAAACAGAACAAAAACAAACAGAACAAAGACAAACAGAACAAAGACAAACAGAACAAAGACAAACAGAACACAGACAAACAGAACAAAGACAAACAGAACAAAGACAAACAGAACAAAGACAAACAGAACAAAGACAAACAGAACACAGACAAACAGAACAAAGACAAACAGAACAAAAACAAAAACAAACAGAACAAAGACAAACAGAACAAAGACAAACAGAACAAAGACAAACAGAACAAAAACAAAAACAAACAGAACAAAGACAAACAGAACAAAGACAAACAGAACACAGACAAACAGAACAAAGACAAACAGAACACAGACAAACAGAACACAGACAAACAGAACACAGACAAACAGAACAAAAACAAACAGAACACAGACAAACAGAACAAAGACAAACAGAACAAAGACAAACAGAACACAGACAAACAGAACACAGACAAACAGAACACAGACAAACAGAACACAGACAAACAGAACAAAGACAAACAGAACAAAGACAAACAGAACACAGACAAACAGAACAAAGACAAACAGAACAAAAAACACAACACAGAAAACAGAAAAGATGAGCAAAGCGGACCCACCATAAAAAAAAAACGAGTGTGAACCCAGGTGCTTGCGAATGATTCTTGTTCTTATAAGACACCTGTCATGTTACTCGTAGTCCGGTAAAACAAACTTGTCTGTGATAGAGGGGAGCAAAATTCTACTGGGGAGACAATATAAGGTCATTAATTAATTGTTTGTACTTTTTTTTTTGGTCACTGTGTTGTCTATTCTTCTTCGATTTACGGATTCTGATTACCACTTTGGTATCTTCAAACTCTTCTTAACATACCCGACGACTAATTGCTATACACTATATCGAACATTATACCAAGTTAAATACACTGTTATTTGTATACTCAATAGGTGAAGCTAATTAGTATAATTTGCACAAATTAGAAGAAAATAATGATTAAAAAAACTATTTGGTGTGTAATTAATTATATCCAGTTCGCAAGGTTAGACTGCACACTATCGACTTTTGTTGACATATGATGATTGTTCCGGAACGACTGACATAGATTCATCAAGAAACATTTTCTGTCAAAATTATTGCTTTCGAATTTTAGCATTTACTAAAAGTGGAAGTGGTTTGTGTTTTTGTTTGTTTTTGTTTTTTTATGGTGCTTAACGCCACTTTCAACAATATTTTAGTTATATCGTGGCGGTCAGTTTATTGGTGGAGGAAACCGGAGGACCCGGAGAAAAGAGGTGGTTTGTGAAGTCAATATATTTGTATATATTAGTAAGAAAGGATATGGCTGTAAATAAACATGAGAGACTATCCAACATTACACTTAGACACAAATGTAAGTAAAGGAACAGCTCTTTTATTGCTACCCCTGTTAAAATGCTAAAACAATTTAAGATTTTATTAAATTAGATTTGCTGAAATACGGAAAATCAAATTACATACCGTAACATTTACATACATTATGAAAGAGCTTACATGTACAAACAAATAAATTGAGTTTAATAGTATCATATAATTATAACTGTTTATTTAGTCGACTTGTTCAGAAAGTAGAACTATCGTCAAATTGTTCAGAAGGAACTTTGTATTGGAATTATCCACAAAGAACATTACAAGTAGATATACCAGAGAAAGGAAGAAGCTTCACTGTCTGTATAGGGCACGTTAATGATCCGTTCGTTAAAAGAGGAAGATATACTACTTCTAAAGAATCTAGACTGTTTGATCTTCCCAGGAAGCAAGGTACGGTGCTAATGCATGTTTTTGAAATCAATTTGTTATTTATGTTCCATGAGAATTTATTCATACAATCATGATGTTATAGAAAATAAAGTTTGAAGTTACCAAAGGGGTAATTAGAAGCAGTTATTCGGAGGAAAGACAATACAATGGCCAACAAACAACGATCTATAAAACATTACAGAGAATACTAAAGATCGAGCAACACGGATCCCACTAACAATCGGTGGTAAACTCAGGTGGCACCCGTCGTGTTAGATGATGTTTAATAACTTTATCAGTAACCAATGAACTTTACCCGTGCGTGTGTTGTCTGTTCTTCGTCGATATACGAATTCTGATTACCCCTTTGGTATCTTCAAACTCTTCTTATAAACTGACATGAATACAGTAAGATATATGCAGTAGCCGAATGGAATATCTAAAATATGTATTCAACCCTTATTCAGTGTCATGTGGCTAGAGAAAAACATTGCTTACGCGACAATCATAGGCATTGAATGTTTTTTGCCTTCAACAACCAGAACCAGTCTTTTTATTTTGAGTTCCCAGTTCACATTTACACGTATGTTGCATTTGGTAAGTCATGATTCCCACGCTAGTTACTGAAACAATGATTCATAAATTTATAGATCCACAATACCAGTGTTATGAATGAAATGAAATAAGCTTACTTTTTCTCAATCACCTTGTGGTAGTTCTTACATTATTATTATTCTTATGTTTCACTAGTATTGCTTTTTCTGTCCGGATTGAGATGTTGCGAAATATCATATTTTATTGTTTCAATTGTATCTCGTCCATCCATATTGAGGAAGTTGTATCTTACAAGATACACTTTACATAGTCCTACTCGATATTGTAAATTACAAATAATAAATAATTTAATTTCAGGAAAATCAAAATGTTTCGACTCTAATGGTGGACTATCTCTGAAATTCTTTGGACCAAAACGGAGGAAAACATACATGGCATTTATTCCGTACAGAATTTTGTACGCCAAGGAGAAGAACGAGGAATTAAAAGTGAAAACTTCGAATTTGATTTAATTTTATGTGTCGTAGCAAAAACATGACTATGATGTTTGGTATAGTACTGTTCCTAAGTAATTCAACTGACCATTCATTTTTCTCTTTCACAATATTTTAATTTTTTAGGACTCTCATTTAGAAATAACATATCATTTTAGAGTTGTAGATACTTTATAATTGTCTTTTTCTACAATCTCCAAGATAAATTGGTTATACATTTTTTTCATAAATATTAGTACTGTAGTAGTATTAGCAATAAAGATTATCTTACATCATTGAATTAATGTATCTTAAATAGTAGTACGGCGAATTTGACGGGTGCCACTAATGGAGCAGGAACTGGTTACCCTCCCGGAGCACCTGTGTTAACTCCCAAAGTTTTGGTGGGGTTCGTGTTGCTCGATCGTATGTTGTCCTTTTTTCTTTTGGTCATTGTGTTGTCTGTCCTTCTTCGATTTACAGATTTTGATAACCCCTTTGGTATCTTCAAACTCTTCTTACGTTTTCTGGTTGTTCAGGGAAGATTATAGGAGCAACAACATCATGAAAATATGAAAATGTGATTTCATATTGTGACACGTTAACTTTACTGTGAATAAATGTTAGAGAAAACCTAATTAATGGGCAATCACGAATGAACAATCCAGAGACACCGGCAACACTGAACATAAAGCAAAAAACGAAGGCAAGCATACAAAACAGAGAAAAATACAGGACCCCCTACTCAAAAAAAACAACAACAAAAAGCAAAGCAAAAACAGGGAAATTAACAATAACAATACAATGAATTCCCAGTGAATTAGATATAACATTATCTTTCCAATATCTAGATGAGATTTATGGTTATTTCCTGTTTGTATTTTCATTATGATGTCGGCACTTTGATGGCAGTATTTACAAGATTAACTTACCCATATTTAATAATCTGTCTGGCATATTGTCATCTGTGCAAAGCAATGTACATATACCTATGCTATGCCTCACACCTCAGAATAACACAGCAGGATAGTTTTTTCTGCATTTTTTTTTCATGTTCACTTTCACAACAAAATCTATTTATATATTTTTCCTGTTACAATCCTGGTACTTGCATTAGGATTATAAAAACGTATATATCTAATTGGGTGCGCATGGCACTTTTCTGGAATAACCTTCACTAGGTACAAAGTTAAGAGATTGGGAAAAAAGGGGTACCATACACTACAGGGAGATAACCCTTTAAAATCAGTTGAACGTTTTGATCATATGATGTTTGTATGCAGATTTCAAGCATCTCGGTGACCAAAACCACAGAGAGAAAAGCTGCTATATGGCTAGTGAATTTATAGCTCTGAGTCTGTTGGTTGGAATTTGCTAAAATTTTGATATTTATTACAGTGAATATGTTCAAACACACTGCCAAAAAAATAAGAAAATTAAACGAGCAGATCAAATTTTACCTGAAGTGTATGGTACCACCTTAAACAGGTTATCCAATATCAGCAAAGGTCACCTATGAGTGGGAACCTTAAGTTTTGATATTATGCTTACACCTGTTTTACAAGTTGTTGATTTTTGGTGTATCGACAGTCTTGGCCATGGTATTCCCGAGATCAAGATATTGAAAACAAAATATTGCTTAAGGTTGTCATGTTTAATGATAGAACATCTCATTTATTATCATTTTCATCACTCTATTTCATAAGACAGTGTAGTATACCGAATTCAAGTCACAAACACAAAGGCCACTGTCTAGATGTTTAAGAAATAAATCTATGAAATTAAAGAGTTAAAAAGAACTAAAGGTCGGACGATACACGAAAACAGGAGTGGAAACAGGTTGTTCCCATCTTTTCCAAAGAAAATCTGGGATTTTTTTTGGGGTTCACCTATATTGTATGTGTAGACAAATAAATAGACTAACACAACATTATATAACAATTGTATTGTTGTACAATATGAAACAAGCATATATACAGAGACGAAATGTTGGACATCAAAATAAATATTACACAATATTCATGAAAAGAAAACATTCAATTATAATGGGAAACATGTAATGGGTCTTTATTGAAACAAAATGAGTTAATAATAATGAAATAGTGACCAATGATGATATAGAATTACAGTCAAACCTGCCCATGTGGTCACCTGTATTAAGCAGTCACTTGAATTAAGAGGTCATCCTTTTCTTGTCCTGCCACAGAAAATAAATGAACTGAACCTCTTTTAAGAAGTCATCGGTTTTATAGATTATTTTTTCTTTGTCCCAATGGTGACTTCTTAATAAAGGTTTGACTACCTACATCCGTCAACTTGATTTGCTAGGTAATTTATGATAAACACTGACATTCTCTCACACTGTGTATACTTGTTGATATAAAACTTTGTATCACTAATACTTAACTTTCTCGACACACGTTTCTTAAAAATAAGCATATTATATGACCTAAAATAAGTTGTCCAGTTTTGTACATTTGTAAAGGGAACGATCACATAAGATTAAATTGCATTCATTATATCTGAATTATCAGTTAAATTAAAATATTCCTTTGGAAATGAAAAAAGAATTTCAAAAACAAAACAAACATGTAGTGGTCATGGTAACGTAGTACACTTGAAAATGTTTTTAACACATGTACAAGTAATTCTTACTTAACGAATAAGGAGAAAAAGGCAAGAAATACAACAATGTCAGAACATTTCAAAAATCGAATAGAAAAATCGTAGAAAGAGGAAAAATAGATACCACTAACACACAAATACATGACCACTAATACACAAATACATGACCACTAACACACAAATACATGACCACTAACACACAAATACATGACCACTAACACACAAATACATGACCACTAACACACAAATACATGACGGCTCACTTTCATAGCTTGGTATAGCCACTTCAACGGAAAGTGGCGGGGTTCAACTATATTTACCGGCCCAAACCTACCTCCCCTCTTAGTGAAATGATGCGGTCATGCATTAGCAAGTGCTTTCCACAGGTGAGTGAAATGATACAATCCAAATGTGTCTTGCCTTTAGAGATCATATCGGTGTATAATATGCATAAACAGAAGATAACACTATTCATTTCCATGAAATGTTTCATTGTTATTATATGGCGAGACATTTCACCTCAGTAATAAAAAGGTCAATGTAATAATTAAAGTGATAAACGTTGAGCTGACAACAGGAGCTTTGTTCAGAATGTAAATTATAGTTGGTTTTTTGTAAGGATCAAGGCCGGGGTCAAATCGTTGTGGACAGTCATCAACTGAAATATATTCAATAAAAACTTTATTATTAAATGCATTAAATTATTATTGTTGTTTTAAATGTTGTCATGTGTGTCATAGAGCTTATGATAATGTGTTCTATAGTTTGTATTATCTATTTTCTTTACAAATGCGCATTTTTTTTTAAAATATCATAATTTGGATTTAAATATAACAAATAAAAAATAGAATAAACTATTTAAACCAAGACGGTGTTGCCATGGCCACGATCGTATGATAGATAGATTTTCAACTACAAAATGTACCTAGGCAATCAGTGCCTTTCACAACTAGAGATGGGAGTTCAGTTCTAACACATGGCGAGATCTACTGGATAGAACTTAATGTCATACAGTTTCTCAATGGTTCCCTCTATAAAATAGAACTGGCAGTCATGATTTAATTGATATAGTGTTGAAAGTGACATTAAGTAACCACACCTCAAACGTTTCCGTAGAATATGTCTTTAATTATTTGTTTGTCTTTATAACAAAATAACCAAAGAGAACTAATTTGTTATTATTGTAGCCATTAAAAATATAATGTATGAAATAATAATAATATGATGTTTAAAATTTCTACTTCTTTAGAATATTATCTTGATATGGTAATTATATCTACCTATGAAATTACAGGGGCAATCCTGGTCGTGATCGTATGGTATTTGGATTTATAACTACCTATGCAATCAGTGTCTATCATTCGAACCCGCTCAGGCGAGGTGTACTCGATACATCATTATTTGATAACGTTTGTCAGTGACGGTGGTTTTCTCCAGGTACTCCTGTTTCCTCCACCCATAAAACTGACAGCCACGATATAGCTGAAATATTGTTGAAGGTGGCATTGAACACCGTAACCCTAACCCTAACCCTAACTAAATCCTATGAAATTACCGCGGGTGTTAATTATGCTGTATATTTATACCTTGTATATGTTAGTGAAAAAAGACAAATTTATTTACTGAAAACACCAAAATAGAGAATAAATAAATAAAAAGAAAGGTAAATAAAATGTTACCACCACTGATCAATATTTAATATTGTTCATTAAATATGTACAGCAATACAAAATCAAGATTTAAATTTTTTTTATATCGCATAATAAAACTTTCAGTTTATAATTAAACTTTCAGTTTATAATCATTTGAATAATTAAATTGATTTAAAACTCACACTTGTGAGTTTCCATTCGTCGTCAAATTTAGGTCTACGTTTGATCTGAGTATATGTCAAACACGATTTTTGTCCATGGACCATATTATGTTTTCGAAATCCAACAAGGAAAAGACTTATTTAATTAATCGAAAGACGCATCTGAAGTATTTGTTCATAAAAATGGACATGTACATGTATTTCATTTGTTACTAAACTTACAAAGTCTTTCATTTTCTGAAAGTTTTAATGCCAGCCCAGTTCCATCAATCTGATATGAATCTGCTCGCTGATTAGGTGGACACCTGGCATTCTGTGATCTTGACATCATTACGTCTGTCCAGCTTAATCGTTCATACACCTATAAATAAAGGCAAATATACGTACATTATTAGAAAATATTAAATTCATTTGTACGAGCTTTAGAAACAGGAAGAAAGGCGAGTCTTTGGTGAGCTTTTCTAGCCTGTTTCGCAGAGAGTGCCAATTATTTTCTTTATATTTAGCGACAATGTACGTATATTGTGTTTATCCTGCAATATAAAAAAAGTCCAAAACAACTGCCAAATTATCTGAATATATCAGAAACAAGCTTCGTTCTAATCGTTTTCAATGGTGTCATCTGTGATGTCAGCGCTTATACTGTTACCGTTATTTTCTTTCAGGTACCAGACATACTTTATTAGGTCAATGATTAAATAACACTGAAGTTTATTTTAACCCTTTATTAGTTCTCAAAATCACACCATTACAGGATATACCATTTCTGTCAAAATCATATACAGCCATCAATCAAAATTGATCGTTTATTTACACCCTTATACATATGGTACATCACATTAAAGGAATATGATATGCCTTCTAGTAGAAAAAAAAGGATAATTGTAAAACACTAATATGATGGAAGGGCTCACAAAATCACACACCAGATAGACAAAACAACATCAGTGAAAAATCAAAATTTAATAGGAAAAGCAAACGGACAACACAGTTCACCACAAAATAACCTGGAGTGACACCAGGTATTTGGGAAATAAAATTTCAATCTATATGACACAAATCCATCCGTAACAATTCCATGGCCTATACCAAGATGATGTAACAAACATGTGATATCACAAAGCTAGGTACATTACAGAAGAACTCCTTTACTAATATCAAATAGGCTGTCAAATGTATCGATTTGGATTCCACACCATTCGAGTCTAAATCATGGAGACTTGATCAGAGCACACACTAATTTACCTGTGCACACCGGATGACTCGCTAAGTCATACTCGTACTTCATCAACTGTTTTATTGTTTACTTCTCTGTTATATTTTTCAACTCATTGACCATGTACATAATGGTATTTTTATTTTAATTAAATACATGTTGCACAATTTCTCTACTAGTGCGCATATTATTTTCTAGATTTTCACATCTTTATAAATTGACTGTTACTGTTTGATCTACTTTAGTATCCATAACTACAAAACATACACATAATATTGAGAAAAGTTTGAATATACCAAAGAGGTAATCAGAAGCCGTAAATCAAATGACAGAGAATGCAATGGTCAAAATAGCCAATTTGTTAGCCTTACCCAACATCTGAAGTTAGAGATTGCATCCTCTTCGTCCCAAGTGATAAGATATGACTTGTAATCTTCCATCCAGAACCCAACACATGTTAATTCATGATCAGATACATCTACAAACAAATGCAGCCAAATTAATAGATATCACAAATTTAAGCTTCCATTAACGATTTTCTTTGAAAATATCTATGTTGACTGAAATAACTGCAGCATATTCATAATTTGAATATAGTTGAAATACTGCTCGCTTGAGATCAAGCAATAATCATTCAATCAATGAATTAATGTATATCACAAAAGTTTGAAGATACCAATGTGCAAACGAACAAGCAATGATTTACAAAACACTAACGAAGGTGCACTGATGCTTGTCAAATGGAATAACATTATTCATTTCACTGTCAAAATCATTCAGGTACCACTGCCAAAATAAGCGGAATTATTCAATAACACTAATACATGCCAAATAACACCAATACATGCCAAATAACACTAATACATGCCAAATAACACTAATACATGCCAAATAACACTAATTCATACTATATAACACTAATACATGCCAAATAACACTAATGCATGCCAAATAACACTAATTCATACTATATAACACTAATACATGCCATATAACACTAATACATGCCATATAACACTAATGCATGCCATACAACACTAATACATGCCATATAACACTAATACATGCCAAATAACACTAATACATGCCAAATAACACTAATACATGCCAAATAACAATAATTCATACTATATAACACTAGTACATGCCATATAAAACTAATGCATGCCAAATAACACTAATACATGCCAAATAACACTAATACATGCCAAATAACACTAATTCATACTATATAACACTAATACATGCCATACAACACTAATACATGCCAAATAACACTAATACATGCCAAATAACACTAATACATGCCATACAACACTAATACATGCCAAATAACACTAATACATGCCAAATAACACTAATTCATACTATATAACACTAATACATGCCAAATAACACTAATACATGCCAAATAACACTAATTCATACTATATAACACTAATACATGCCATATAACACTAATACATGCCATACAACACTAATACATGCCATATAACACTAATACATGCCATACAACACTAATACATGCCATATAACACTAATACATGCCAAATAACACTAATACATGCCAAATAACACTAATACATGCCAAATAACAATAATTCATACTATATAACACTAGTACATGCCATATAAAACTAATGCATGCCAAATAACACTAATACATGCCAAATAACACTAATACATGCCAAATAACACTAATTCATACTATATAACACTAATACATGCCATACAACACTAATACATGCCAAATAACACTAATACATGTCAAATAACACCAATACATGCCAAATAACACTAATACATACCATATAACACTAATACATACCAAATAACACTAATACATACCAAATAACACTAATACATACCATATAACACTAATACATGCCAAATAACACTAATACATACCATATAACACTAATACATGCCAAGTAACACTAATACATACCATATAACACTAATACATGCCAAATAACACTAATACATACCATATAACACTAATACATACCAAATAACACTAATACATACCATATTCCCCAATAGGTTTTCCTCTGTAATTTAAAGTTTCACAATACTCTGCATCTACAGAAATCTTGTTGAGATCATTTGTACACGACTTAATCTCAGAAACTGTTATTCTACAATAGATCTTGGATCTCGGTCGTTGTGTTACACCTCTGATTCTCGTCATATACCTTTCAGTTTTTGTCATGGAATACTGTTCAAAACTATATCTACCAGCTATTGGACATGGAAACGGTGCTGGTGGATTTACTGAAAGAAATGAAACATCCTATTTTGAAACATCAATAATGCAACATTTCTATGACTTAATAAGTAACAAATCACTCAGGGAGAAACCTTAGCATTTTTTGCAGAGGTGGTCAGATGGGCTCATTAAAACTACGATTTTACATCATCATCGAATACACCAGTCTACTCATTCATCAAATAAATATAAATACTGATATTCTTTAATACTGACACAAGCAGTCGCGAGTACCACACATTTCACATTCCGTCATTAGCTTTCAACGTCATTACATTATGTAAATAACAGCATCGAATCCAATCTTTGCATTCCGTCAATAGATTACAACATCATTAAATATTGAAAAACAGTCGAAAATACATTCCGCCAATATTTTCAATATCATAAAATAATGAAAAAATAAACGGCCGTCAATAAATATCAATATAATTCTACAAAAATAAAGATAAACTTACAAATTAAAACTTCATATTTCCAGTCTATTTCATCTCTGTTTAAGGTGAAGGACATCCAACTACAAGCCTGTCTGAACTTCTTCACTAGAATTTTATTATTTTTCGCATCTCCCGCGGTCAGCCTGACTGGTTTACCTAAAACAAATTACGATGTTAGTAAACACAACCAAAATATTGCAAAGTCGTATGAACGAAAACGAAACGTGAAATATAAATATTTCAGGTATTTGCAAATTAATATTTTTTCCATGTTACTATGTCATAAAATTTGAATCGTATTGTGTTCCACGTTGCTGTGTTATGTAATGTGATACAAAGTGAAGTGTTGTAATATTTTATACCAAAGAGTTCGTTTTAACTTATACAACCAACATTTAAATTCTGCCAATAAATTGCAATGTCTCTAACCAGACTATCTTATCTCACTAACTAGCTACGTACCAAATTATGACATCATGTCTTCATAGTATAATACACAGCAACAACACAATACTTGTCAATATCTGTATCTAACTACGCTGTGGTGTATTGGGTGGTACATTTGTATATCAAAAAACAAAAATAGATCAATTTACTACGATATACTACGTACCTATTCTGTATCTAACTACGCTGTGGTGTATTGGGTGGTACATTTGTATATCAAAAAAACAAAAATAGATCAATTTACTACGATATACTACGTACCTATTCTGTATCTAACTACGCTGTGGTGTCTTGGTAGAATATCAAAACATACTAGATCCACTTCACTGAAATACAAATGTTTTCTCATATATTACGAGAGTGGATTCATTGACAGAAATGTTTATATTCTACATGTTTTCTATTGCGTATTTGAACGGCGTGGATTCGCACCCGTCTTTGTAAATTACAAAAAGGGTGCACTCGACTCGCAGCCGCAAGTGATAAAGTTTACCAGCTTGCCCGTGGTCGCTGGTTCTCTCCGGGTATTCCGGCTTCTTCCACCACTAAAACTGGTCGCCATGATATAGCTGAAATATTGCTGAAAGTGGCGTTAAGCACCAAAAATCAATAAATCAATCTATTGTGTATTTGAGTATTAAACCAAAGAAAAGATTTAATTCCCTGTTGTGTCTTATGATTGTTTATGGTCAATTAAAGCGTTGCTTAGTTTTCTTTTCTGTGGCTTGTGTGTTATGTTTTATGTATCTTTGCCAATTTAAAATATACAATAATGTGAATATATAAATTATACTGAGTGAGTAACTGTTGGCTCCCAAAAATTGAACACTTTTTAGGTATCTCATGGCGAGAACAAGTTACTTTTTAAACAGATGATGATAATGTCTGTTCATGGTAGACCAACATGTTGAGTTGAATTTTATAATACTAGTTCACTAGAATGACCGTACATAAGTAGACAGTATAGTAGTATAGCTTCACTCGGACACATCCTGAGAATTCCAGGCTATGCTTTCACTCATTAATATCACGTGCGCAGCAGAGAGGCAACAAATACCAATTAAAATCTTTGGTTTGACCCAACCGATGATCGAACCAACGATATATCATGTCAACCAATACACCACTGAAGCAGTCTCACACTGGAAATATGTAAAGGCATAGGTATAAATTGTCAGAATATATCTACGATTTGCATTGAATAGTCTCAGATTATCCCGAGATGAAAAAAATATCCAAATAAATGATTTCTATGGTAAGCTACACATTGACATTAGAAGGTAGAGAGTTGATTACCATTTCCCTTCTGTTACCCTCGTCATCATATATCTAGAATCTTGTGATTGCTGGCAGGAATAGTACGAGTTCCGAAGTGTGAACTGGTTGATTTTTGTTCTAAATGTAATATGTGTCTCATTAATGTGTACGTCAGATCTGAACTGTTTCCCCTGAGTAAGCCATATTCCTGATATATTTCTGGGTAACACACACTGTGGTTTGCGATAATTGGTATATGGTAGCACTGTTAATAGAAAATCAGCATTTTGTAAAAGCTATTAGTTGACATAAAAATAATTAATTAATGCAGGTAGCAGATTAGTAATTTGTCAAGATAACAATAAAGTCACATACATGAATTGGATATTCTACAATGATATAGGAGAGCCTCACTTTCCCGTAGCACCTGGTCTCACTACCGATGTTGTCTCAATTTGCGTTCTTTCGAGTCTCCTTTGAGGGTAAATTGTTGTAGTTTATGTATCTGGGGCATCTCTTTACTCGAAATATCTTCGCCATTGATCTCTCTGAGTTCGTCTTGCAACAATTGCATGAACATGTTCAAATTTGTTTTATATCAGTCACATTAATTCAAGGTAGCAATCGTGAGTTTCTTGGGGGGTGGGGGATGGGGAGGGGGGGGGGGGGTATAACAAAATTAATAAATTAATAAAATACAATTTGAAATAGTTTAATCCTTCCAAACTGTTAAATGGAGCTGCAACAATATCTTAAGGCTGAAATTCTCATACACACCTCTTGTTAACACAAGTTTCCTATCCCCATCATATATACTGTTGAGAGTTGTACAAGTAGGAAAACGACTCATCACCCAACGAATCCTGTTGTTTGGATCTTTTTGATCTTTCATCGTCATCTACAATGAAAAAGTCAATCTAATCATATATTTTATTTCCATTTGTATTGCCGTTGCAGATCAAGTTATCAAGAGGGGAGGGTTGTGAGCGGATCCTATCGTCCGGCTTAACCCTGTCGTATTCTTGTCTAAAGCCAGGACCTGGATTTACATCCTCATATGTCGTGGTTTTTATGATGATGTTCAACGATCTGAACTGAAAGGTGGTTGTTCATTTAGTTGATATTGGCTGAATTATTGACCATTAATTACTGTTTAAACTTTCATATCATACGATACTAGTATAATCTTTCTTGCATCAATGTTAGACTTCATGGACGAAATTCAACGAAAGTCCGGGACAATGCATTATTGATTTCTGTTCCTGGAAAGAATAATGATTTTCTTAATGGCGTAATAAAGCATTCAAATATAAGTGGACAGTCATTTACCCATTCATGACACCATGTGTAACGCCACATCGATAAATATATTGTACGTACCATGCACTTAAATTTTTCTCTAATATCAGCTTCTACCACAGCTCCAACTGCGGCAAAGATATAACCAACGCCATTCTTAACAGCATACCATGATCCCATACACCGGTATCGGATACCTATATAAATTTAAAAAATGCACGTAACAACGAAATGTGCAATAAAATATCTTCCAATCTTTGAAAATACTGCATAAAGTATTAATGGGATATCTTGTGATATTTAATATTATAAAAGTGTCACATACGGATATAATAAGAAATTGTCAGTAACAATTAATGATTATGTCTATATAGGGGCCTAATCTACTGTGATTTATTTACAATGCATTTTGCATTTCCGTCAAATCTATTGCTATTCATATAGAAACTATTAGTAACCCTGCTAATGTATTGATTTCGCTGTCGTTGTTTATTGCCTGTGTCTCTGGATTGTTCATTCTTCATTGCTCTTCTGTTTTCTCTAACGTTTTTTCTTGGTTTGTCAGTGATAATGAGTTCTCTAACGTTTTTTCTTGGTTTGTCAGTGATAATGAGTTCTCTAACTTTTTATCTTGGTTTGTCAGTGATAATGAGTTCTCTAACGTTTTTTCTTGGTTTGTCAGTGATAATGAGTTCTCTAACGTTTTTTCTTGGTTTGTCAGTGATAATGAGCTGTCTAACGTTTTTTCTTGGTTTGTCAGTGATAATGAGCTGTCTAACGTTTTTTCTTGGTTTGTCAGTGATAATGAACTGTCTTTTTGAGAGGAAATGAATCTGTTCATTGTTCATTTATTTCTGTATTGCAGTTGGAGATCTAATTATCAAGAGGGTTTTATTTTTTGTGTTGGTCTAGATCTCAAGCCATAACTTATGTTTCTATCGGCATATGTCGTAAAGTTTGTTGTGTTCAGTCACTTAAAGTGAGGGACAATCGCTCGTTTTGTTGATTGTGGTGGACTTGGGCTTTATTTATATCTAAAAAAGATACAAAATATGCAGTAACGAATGGACCGAGACAAATTAACATGAACGTCATATAAGTCTAGTTATGCAGTGAAACCCGTCTAAACATAACCTCTTTGTGACCATTTTTGTGTTCGGAATGTATTCAATTTATACAGGTTAAATCAACAAATATTTCCTACATAGGAACTTTATTTATATATAGGTTTTCGGTTTATTCAGAGTATGGTTTAGACACTTTTCACTAGTACTTGTTTCTGAATCCTTTGTGTTATTTATGCAATTGATATACCGGTATTGTATTACTTATGTTGTCTGTTCTTCTTCGTTATACGGATTCTGATTGCCCCTTTGGTATCTTCAAACTCTTCTTATGATTGAGAAAAAAAATATGCTTAGCAGAGACTTTGTGGCTTTGGAGTAAAATTAATAAACGAACATCGTGTAGTATCTCAACCTCAAAGCTGTGTATTATCCTCAATCAGTTTGTCTATATACATGTATGTAGACACGTCGAATATTTTTGTTCATTTACATAAGTACGTGTTGTCCCGGGGGTATATTACGCACGCGTCGTGCTATTTACATGTACTTACTTTGATCCATGGAGGTAGACACGTCACGACATTTGGTATAATTCATCTGGAAGTACTTGTTGTCAACGTAGGCTGAACCGGGATCCTGGCAGGCAGATATTATACTGTTGGAGCTATTACAAATTCCTCCGCGAGACATAGATCCTCCAACCTCGTAGGAAAATTGGTATACCCCTTCAATTGTTGTTATGCAGTTCAAATCTATGGGACTCGTTCCTGTAAGAAAACAAATATCACAAATTTCAGAATTAAAATAATACATTTAATGGCAGATTTGAAACGTCTATAAAAATGTGTCTACATATATCCAGAATAATAGTAGGATCATTCAGTTAGGTCAAATGGGTCCCACACCTCCTAATACCGGCCCTGATTGCAGTGGTTTTATACAGCTACACGAATGAAATGAAACAGGAAATTCAAGACAAAAATACATGATTCCCGCTCAATTTTTATTTTCATTTTCATGGTATTTAATTCCAAATGTTTTTTTTCCCTTATATTATTAGTCTACCTTTTAGTGGGGTTCGCATTAGTCTACCTTTTAGTGGGGTTCGCATTAGTCTACCTTTTAGTGGGGTTCGCATTAGTCTATCTTTTAGTGGGGTTCGCATTAGTCTACCTTTTAGTGGGGTTCGCATTAGTCTATCTTTAGTTTTCTGTGTATTGTTTTATAGACAAGTGTTTGTCCTTTTGTCCTTTTTCTTTTGCACTGTATTGTCTATCATTCTTCGGTTTACGATTTCGGATTACTCCCTTATCTGCAAACTTTTCATGCCGATTTATAAGACAAATCAAAGCTATCAGTACTTACTAAACATGGTGATAACACTGTCCATTGTTGGCAGTCCCTCTGTGATACCTCGGCATATATCTTTTAACGATATCTTACTAGAACCATATCTCTTTATACAAGATTCTGTTTGATAAAAACAAATATTTAAGTGCATGTACTAGTACTTTAAACCAATTATTCAATATTTGTTCACATGTTTCCATGTACTGTACGTTACCATTACAGAATAGTATCATCAGAATATGGTATATTTTCTATCATTGCAACCAAACATAGACTCGGCTATATTGCATAGAATGTTACACAACCAATATTTGTCTTGGTCGTTCTTTGTGATTAACATACTTCAACGTTCTTTTTAAGAAACAGGGGTTGTTTTCCCTTCAACCCCGGTGTTTTGGTGGGGTTCGTGTTGCTCATCTTTTTAGTTTTTGTGTTATCCTATTATGTGTCTTTGCTTTCTTAGTTCTGAGTTGTGATGTCCGTTACGATTTCCGCATTAAAAACGATGCTCGGTTCGTCTTTACCTCCAGTTGTTTGTAAGAGGGTTCATATCTTGTTTACGTTATTTGTGTTTGTTTGCGCATAGTGGTGTCAAACACATATTGTGTTGTGTTTTTGTTTTGTTTGTCTTCGTCTTGTGTCTTGCGTACCCAATGTTGCCAGTTTCTCTTGATTGTCCATTATTGATTGCACCTTCGATTTCTCTAACGTTGTTTTACTTGAATTTCAACCTAATAAATCAATCTAAACTACATAGATTGTCATATATATTGCATTTTATCTCGATTCAATAAAAACAAAAGTCAATGTGTAAAACATCTACTCACGTCTTCTGTACTGTATAATATTCACTGTACGATACAATACATCTACACAAAAGTAACACTTGTTAACGTCCGTTACTCCTCTGAAATAATAATTATAAAGCATACATTCTACGTTATTATAAATCGCTATGTTAACCTGTAAACGGAAAAATAGATGTTTTAACATCCGTTATCCCTATTCAGTAATATTTATATAATGTACGTTACTATTCATCTGCACTTAACTCAGTCGGCAGGTTATTACAAACATTATTCTTCTGCATTCATAACAATAACTTTAAATTACAGTACATTAATACAATGTTGATTATTAATAAATGCATCGATGGTATAATGGTTAGCGTGCTCACCTCGAGTGTGGTAGATCGTGGGTTCGAGCCATAGACAATAGAATAGATATTTCTCCGCTAAGCACTCAGCATTAAGGAGAAAGGGCAAAGACTGGTTGGCTCGAACTCAGGGTAATGTGTCCGAGTGGAGCGATATGTCTACACGCGGATTGTTGTTTCAGTGAGCTAGCACTATAATAATCCAACTAAGCGTGTTGGTCTAGTACAAAGCGGACCTTATCATTCATCTCAATGAAAATTAACTTGTTCTCACCATGATATAGCTGAAAAATTGCTGAGTTTTTGTTAAACAACAATCACTCACTCACTTGATTATTAATTCTCTGAAATAATCTTGGTTAATTACATAGAAGATTTGTCGTTATAGTATTAGTTAACAATTAAAACGTATATATCAAATTTAAAGCCCACGATGCGTTTCTGGAATAACCTTCATCAGGTACGCTCAAAGCAAAAAATGTTTGAGAGAAAGAAATCCAGCGGCATAAACAGGATAGCCAAAATTGGCTGAAGGAGGAGAATATTAGTTTTAATAATAATTACATGATTTAGGAACTATAAATTTCGATACAAAATATATATCTAATAAACCATGTCAGTGTCGACGAACTGACTACTTGGCGGATGATACCCTCTGGAACTAATACTCAACCAGTAGAGGTATCGACCAAGTGATAGCAATAAAAATAGAGATCTCAAATGTTAGTGCGCACGACGCGTTTCTGGAATAACCTTCATCAGGTACGTAATAACCTTCATCAGGTACGTAATAACCTTCATCAGGTACGTAATAACCTTCATCAGGTACGCCAACATATTCTACTTTGCTAGCAATTCATCGACTTTATTTGTATGCAGGTCTTGTTCATATTGTCTTCATTTTTATGAAATTGGATGGCATTGGAGTGAATTGTAGCGAATCTGTGCTTGTCTTTATTATTATATAATAATAATTATATATATATTATTTTTTAACTATTTCCGGCTCCTGGAGATCTAGACATCAGCACGGGGTGCTCTGATTTCAATAAACTCCCCTGTTTCAGTTTGAAGCAGGAGCATAACATATAAGAACTAATTTCCCTTCCGGAACATGGGGTTAACTCCCAGGTTTTAGTGGTGTTGGAGTTGCTCAATCTTTAGTTTTCAGTGTAGTGTTTAGTATATCATTGCTTGTCATTTTGTTCTTTTTTTTATTTTTGGCCATTATAATATAAGCCCATCTACGATTTACGTGCTGTTACTTAAAATATTGTAACCCCAAACAATATCAGCTGGTTCCCCCTAGTCGATGGTTAGATATACATACACAGCAGTCATTAACATTGTACTGTTAACCATAGAACTGTTGAGTTGACTTAATATTGATCTTTCTTGCTTATGTAAATATATATCAACACATTCTAGTTTTTCTTGTGGTGTTGAGACCCGACTCCATAACAATGCGTCTATGTTAGTCCTAACATCAGCTCCACCTTCCTGTGAATACCAATCCCCAAAATACGCCGCTGGAATGTTACATTTTTGCTGACATTCTATAAAAGAAATTTCAAAAATCCAAGATAAATTCCTAAAATATTTAGAATGAACACACATTACATTGACTAGATCAAGAATAAAAATAATTTGCTCTTTATAAAAAAGATATTTTATAGAAAATATACTACAATGTCGACAAATATCAGATTTATTAGTACGAGATTTAGAAACAAAAAGAAATGCGAGCATCCATTTACGGGAAGAGTAAAGCTTATTTTTCCCGTATTTCGTGTTTATGCCGCATGGTCAAAACTTAATCTAGATCCAAAATGTAAACACATTGGACATTTATTGAATTCCTCTTTTGATGTCCGTGTTCATTCAGTGTCTATTTGTGCTTCGATGTATACAAGACACGTGGTATCAGGATACTTTATACGCCGATCAGACACAGGATACTTTATACGCCGATCAGACACTTTAAAGCAAATGTTCGTGTATACGTAGACCTTTATATATTAGACAGTAATTGCAGCATAACATTTATATAATTGTATCTTGAATATTATTGGTAAAATATTGGTGCCTGACGGTGGACGAAATTTTAAGTCTTTGTCCTTGAAAGGTATCTGCTGAATTTATTGTTTCAATGTATTTAAAAACATTTCCTTTTTACTTATGGTGTGCATGCATATCACGTGGTATGATCAATTGCTATAACTACGATGAAACAAAGCTAGTACTCAGTTTATTATGCACTTAATATGGATATGAACACTTGTCATTGTTGATTCACTTGTAATTAATACTAACAGGAACCAACCACTTTTAGGAATGGTTCCATTGTTAGCCTTTCTTCAAAACGGCACATTTCACACCTTTTTTACGTGCATATTGCCGCCTCACGCACAAACTCAATCTTACACTTATTTGTCATTGTGCTTTGCTCCTGACTATTTGACTTTAAAAGGCATTTATTAAAATTGATTTCTTTGATAAATTGGACAAGGCATATAAATTCATGAAAACCCCATCAAACAAAGTTTGCAGGTCATGAGAAGCTTTCTAGCATTTACAAAACAATATATCAGTGCATATTCCTTCTTACAAATAATTAAAAAGGTATGAAATGTTCTTTTTTTTAATACTTTTTCTTTAATTTGTTGTAATAAAATCAATAAACCACGTTTTCCTTTTTTTACATTACATGAAAATATAAATAAATACAGGTCAAATAAAGAAAAATGTAGAGAGATATGGAATGACTTATTATCTCTTTGCTGATAAAAGAAATAGTTCGGTTGTTAATATACAGCTTAAATTAGTCAATAGAACAAATATAGATATTATCAATGAATATTAGATGATTTTGAATTATTTGAATATTGAAAAAACATGTTTTTTCGTATTTTCCCTTAAATGATTATTTTTTTATTCAATTATTTGTATTAAATTGCATATTTCTGAGAAAAAAAGCTAATAAAACAACTAAATAGAAATAATTCGACACACAAAATAAAAATTGTTTCCATGGGTCTATACATACTTGAAGGGATCATGGGTCAACTCATTACTTTAAATGTTAACAATTATTTTCTAATTGATAGTTAGAAAGTGATCGGCGATTTAAAATCCTAGAATTAGCGATTATTTGAATATTTATTGAAGATGGTCATAAAAACATCCAATCGAAATATGAAATGGAAACCGGAAATATTGGACAGTAATGGAACCGGTGATTAAATTTCACACATCTCTCGTCTTGTCAATCTTATTATTATTAATCTTAAAATATGTATGTGTTTAACTTACCGGCAGTTCTAAAATTTGACGAAAAATATAAAACAACTACGCACAATGTTTTGAAATAAATAGTCATTTCGTTGGCTGTTGATTTAAACTATGGCGGCCATGGTGGGAATATTATCTAAGGCTGATAATGATAACGTAGTACGGGGTACATAATGGGTTCATTTCCATAATCAGTAATGTTTTTAATATAATTATGTAATGTTTTAATATATTTCTGTAATGTTTTAAATATATTTCTGTAATGTTTTAATATATTTCTGTAATGTTTTTATATATTTCTTAGCAAATTTTCCACAAAAAAATTCGCTCATAAACGCAAAATTGCTTTGAAGATTTTCTTTATAGTCTTAATATAATTTGTTTGTGATTTAAGATTTTTAAAAGTTCACGAGTTTAACACAAATCTTACGTTGAACGTGACAATTACAATATCAGTTATATGGTATTTTCGAAGATTTTTTATGTGTTTAAATGGTTAAAAGTTGAAAACTACGAATCAAAGAATTATATGAAGATTTTTTTTTTAATGAGTGTATGAACGAAAATTTCTGCAAAATAGACCTCTGTACAATGTTTTGGTGGAAAAACATGGTTTTACATCAAATACAAAATGCATAGGGAAAATTCGGAAGTGACGAACGATTATAGCCACTGACTGTATCTTGAAGATGCCTTTAGCAATACTTGTTGCACTGTAACAGATTTACCGTAATGCATATTATTATATTAGTTGGAATAGATATAAAGTTAAATTTTATCAGAATTCCGACACTGTGGATTTCTGTAGAGTCTGTTATTTAAAATCATTGCTTGCGGTGTCAAACAACTAATTCACCAATCAGAACTTAGAACCATTGCTTGGGGTGTCAAACAACTAATTCACCAATCAGAACTTAGAACATACAAAAGTAGTCTTTTTTTTAAATAAAAAAAGGTTCCATTCGCTTTGTTGTATTTTAAAAATATTAAATGTAATGGCATAACTAAAATTGGTAATTGAAGGTCAATATTTTAGGATTAGCTTGAGCCCAAATTTAGTTGAATCGAGTTGTATTTTAATCCTTTATGGAGGTCTATGCATGATCTATAAATACTGAATTTCAGGGAATGACATTGCTATTTTTAGTAGGAAATGTCCCAGAGCATGACATTTAACTGCAAGATATTAAACATCCCATGACATTTTGACAGAACGTAGAGGAATCATGTACGCTTCAGAAAATATACGGTGTTAGATAGGATAAACTTTAGACAACATGGTCAGGTAGCCTCGAAAAAACACAAATTTAGGAGAAAACCTTAAAGAAATTAATTAGTGGTTTTAAACGAAATGTCGTTTTTCTATTTGTAAGTTAGTCATGTTTGTAAGATGAAACAAGTATACTATTTAAGTTTTTTATTGATCAAGATCTTATGGACTAGCTTCGATACCGTCTATTGCTACTGAATAAACAATCCGTCAACCCGTTTCGAATAAAAAAAATGGTGGGATTCCGGGGGTAATGCGCTTACCTAACTTGTGAAAGTTTTATGGTCTACACCACAATTTGTTACCCCGCTACGGAATCTGTGTCACAAATAACCGTTTATCGGAATTACAATCCCGTACTTTCTTCATTCATAACACATCACCGGATTTTTACCAAGAGTAACACGGCGGCGCCTCTAGTGAATCGGGAACTCCCCGATTTTCCTGAGTACCCAGATCTAGAGTTCACCCATAGTTTTTTGTGGAGTTCGTGTTGCTCAATCTTTAGTTTTCTGTTTTAGTGTTTTGTAGTGTTTGTATTTTTGTCCTTTCTCTTTTGACCTTTGTGCTCTCTGTCCTTCATCTATTTACAGATTCTGATAACCGTTTGGAATCTTCAAACTTTTTCTTGAACAGAAGCATGTTTTACTCCTTATATATATTTACTATCTTGACTACATTTAATTATCGATACATTTTATAAATAAGTCTATTAATTTGAATATTCGGAGCGTTTGTTCGATTAGGATAAAAAGGCGTGTTTGATTAAATAGAAGAGCTTGACTAATTCATTTGCATGACACTTTACATCTTTTTCATCTTCATTGAATATAAAAAATGCTTAGTTGAATTTTTATAGTGTGGCTTGCTGAAACAACAGTCCGCATATAGACATGTCGTCCCACTCAGACACATTATCCTGATTACGCGTCAACCAGTCGTTGTTCTGACTTATTAATACAGTGTATTTATTAGAGCAGCAACATATACCAATTCTATAGTACTAGTATTTGATTTGACCCGACCAGATTTAACTTAGATAAACTTCTATATTGGAAACAGTAAATATTAATAGACCCCATAATATTTTACTCATTAATGCATCGTGTTGTCGGGTGAGTGAGTAATTGTTATTTAACGCCAATTCGGCAATTTTTCAGCTATATCATGGCGAGAACATATTAATTTTCAATGAGATGATGATGAGGTCCGCTTTGTTCTAGAACAACACGCTTAATTGGATTTATATAGTGCTAGCTCACTGATACAACAGTCCGCGGATAAACATGTCGCTCCACTCGGACACATTATTCTGATTCCTACGACACCATTCCTGAAAGCTACGAAGTCATATGAATAACCAAAATTTGCAGAATTTCATTGGATTTCAAAAAATTATAATTAATTAACTGATATAATAATATTTGGTCGTCATTGCTGCTTCCCGTCGAAATTGGGTTTTTATCGATACTTAGAATGCCTATACCTCTATGAGAAAAAAAAGAACAAATTTGAGGTAAAATAACCTCTCGTTGTTACGGGGAACCATGAACACACCATCTTTGACCATGACCTCCTTCTCTAGTGTAATTTAACTTCAGTTTTATGCTCGATAATAAAAAGACGGCGTTATACCCCAACTTGGAAGAATACAACAAAATTTAGATACTAAATTGATTGATTGATTGATTGATCCCTAACGTGAAGCAAGCAGTATTTCAGTTGATCTTATCTTGGTAAGGGTCGACAGGGTTATAAGGGTAATATAGCGATAAAATTCTGTTCAGTTTCTGTAATATATCCAACTAACAATAATTTAATACAATGAACATTTATTTTAACAATAAAAGACAGCTAATATCTAAAATGGAAATTTAGCTTGTGATATACTATCAGTGCAAAGCATAAATAAAATAGGAAAATTAAGCTGATTCAGAAGATAACGTAATATGTATTTTTGAAAAGATAAGCTCTTCTCTTAACTCTAAAATATTCTAGTTCTGGGATGAAAATATCGTTTTCCATCTCAAGACTTGCAACTTCATTGTACACATGTAGTTTTCCAACTTCATTGAATTAGAGACACCGGGTTAATTAATGCATATTCAAATATTGAAATATGTTTTTAGTTCAAAGTGATTAGTTTTATTTTAATTCATACTAAACAAATATTTACCAGGTACTGACCGACTTCGGTGGTTTTTACAGAGATCTCTCTGGTTTCCTTCTTTACCACTTTACCAATGACATGTCAATCGTCATTTATAACTAATTAACTTAGCAAGGAGATAAACAACTACAAAATGACCCCTTTGACATTGTTTTCATGACAAATGCTTGTATGTAAATGAAACATTAAAGAAAACAGTAGTAAACAAATTATCTGTTAGTATGTGTTTAACATTATCAAGTGAGGGGTGAAATGTGACATACATTTCTCATTAATGAAAAAAGTCATTAACATAACATCTTTGTGTCAAACATATATATAATGTATATTATACACATAACATGTCTTTGTTGTATAATTGTTTTGATTTTTGGAAATACAAGAATAGATATTACAGATCCTTGTAATCCAACTGTGTTTTCGTGAGTATTCTTATTTATTTGTTTGTGTTATTGACTTCCTTAGACTCGTTTAAGACTTCTCGTATGTTTGTTGACGGTGTCTTTGGTTAGGGTTATGGTGTTTAACGCCACTTTCAACAATATTTCAGTTAAATCTTGGGGGGTCAGTGTTATTTGTGGAGGGAACCGGAGTACCCAGAGAAAACCACCGATCTATCGTCAGTATCTTTAGTGAAACATGTGCTATCAGCATTCTGCATCCATTGTACAGCCTGGATGATCATTACCGTATACTGTGTTCGATTTTTTTTTTTATAAATTTATTGAAAGGTCGGTTCATACGATAATATTAATCATCTATAATTAATAGTATGCGACAAATCTTATGGTCTGTATCGCATTATTTGTAGTATACTAGTGCTACAGATAAGAAAACATATACGATTGTTTTTATATTACAGCTCTGCTCTATTTCAAAATGTGTCGTATATATGTTTGTCATTCATATATCCAGTCGCATCAAAGGTAAAAGTGAATTTCTGCAAACACAAGCATGGTATAAACAAAGTAAATATGGCTTCAAATGCTTCCTTGTCCATTCTTTAAAAAATCGTAAAACGTTGGCGATCTTCAGTTGATAATTCTGTCAAAAGTGCATGGAATGCCCTAAAAATTTTTGGCATCTTCTTATTGAAGGAGGGACACAACACGACTTGCTTGCAGGATTCCCATCGATCAGTCTCCTTCATATAGCACCAAGAATAATTTATAATGCATAAGGCTTCAGCCATGCCATCTTCATCAGTGAGAACCGTTTTGTTTTGGAGGGAAAGTGATTTATATATTAAAAAAAAAACTATATGATTAATTCCTAGGTGTAAACAATGGTGTTGTATACTACAAAAATAGTATATGATTTGTAGTATGGTTATTCTTACCGTATGAAGCGGCCTTAAACAAGGAAGGTATTTCGAACATAAATCAACACCAAAATAGACCACTTTGAAAATCTAAAGATTTATTTCGTGAAAACATCACTCGAAATCGTTTTGTCGTCACAACAATATCTCATCCATATTCTCGAAACGCTCCTGCTTGACTTTCTACTGAGAAATATGTGGAGAGGACCTTTGTAAGTTGATATATCTATTGTCCAATCTTATAAGAAACCAGATTTAAAAATTCTGAATCCAATTGTACAATTGCTGTTGTTCTGTTTATATATGCCAGTTCTACCAATAAAATATGTTTACAACAATCCAATTGTTGCATAGTTAACAATAACAAAAACGTTGTGAGTATTTCTTATTAATGTTCATTTTTTGTACTATAAATTCCTGCGATTAACAAACTCTACACGTCTTTTTTGTTTTTTTTTGTTCCAGAAGAAGACGGTCGCGACAGCAGAATATTACAATTCCAGTATATTGTCCCAATGGAACAGTAATATGGCAGTATCCAATGGCAACATTACGTATGATGTTCCCACTAGGAGATGCTAAACAGGGGTTTGAAGTTTGTATTGGTTATATAGAAAACAAATCCATCAGACGTCTTTTTAATGAAATCAACGGGAAATATGAGAAATTACAGTTCCCCAAATCAGGTAATACTACTGATTAAGAAGACTTTTGTTTAATTTATGTCTCACTTTTTAAGCATATTCTGGATTACAAGTTCGGTAGAGCTCTACGTATTCTATCAATTGTTGCGGTTTCGGAGAGGTTTTTTTGGTATATATTTCCCTTATGGTCTTATGTTAATCTAAGTTTTGTAGTGACGGTCATCTTTGGTGTTTGATCGACAACAAAAACACAAGAAGAGAAGCATTAAATTAAGGCGTTCGTCGTAATCAAAATCTCGTCCTTTCCAGATTCATGATTTATCAAAAGTAACGCGACGGGCATCACTAGTGGTGCAGGAACTACTCAATATTCCGGAACACCCAAGTTCATCTGAGTGGAGTTCGTGTTGCTCAATCTGTAATTGTCTGTGTAGTATTTTGTCGGCTATTTTTGTCTTTTTGTCCTTTTTCTTTTGGTCATTGTATTGTCTGTATGTCCTTCTTTGAATCACAGTTTCTAATAATCCCTTTGGTATCTTCTAATAATCCCTTTGATATCTTCTAATAATCCCTTTGGTATCTTCTAATAATCCCTTTGGTATCTTCAAACTTTTCTAAAGAAATATGATACCATTTAAAATCTTGCAATCCATTACTGGGGAAAATTGCATTCACAGCTAATCAGAATTTATTACTTGCTAAATTACAGCCATGTCTTGTCTTGATAGTACTTCCGTCCTATATAGGACAACCTCACAAATTTGAGTATGATTCAGTTCATATATCACTTAATTATTACTGTATAATTTAAAATCTAAAATGCTTTTGCAAGAAAAGCAGGGGGTGGCTACCCTTAAAGACCATGTTGAATTTCTTATCAGCACTAAAACACTCAAACTTTATGAATGCATAAAGGACAGTCTTGTCAACTTGGTTCCAATTGGTCCATTGGTTTCAAGGTAGATATTCAAAAAAATGTTTGTCGGAATCGGCATATTCTGCAAAACTATAAATTTCACAGAAAAACATGTACTATTAAACCGAGGGAGACCACCCGAGGACTTCCCTCTTCCAAGTTTGGACTGAATAGTTGTTTCAGATATTCATTTTATCTTTTTCAAAATCAGCGAAATTTGCCTATTTTCGGCATTAATAGTCGAAACGTATAATCTTTCAGCAAAATCGATAAAATATGTCATACCTTTCATTAAAACGGAACTACTGCTCACATTTCAAATCAGAAACATTTCTTATGTCATACATGTATACTTTGTCCACATGTTTTCTTTCATTTTTCAGACGAAGAGGTTTGCACATGGTCATTAGAAACACATATAAGTATCAAAGTGGCTGGACCAAGGATGTTTACTACTTACGCTGGTTATATTCCATATGTTGTGTACGATTTCGTGTGAATATTATAATGGTGTTTATTACTTCATAGTGAAACTGTCATTTTTAATGGATTTTGTTTCTTCTTCTTCCGTCTTTAAAACATCATATTATACTGGGAAAAAATATTAAATTTACTGTTTCCTGCATGATTCATCGACATTACTGCACTAAGTATTGCATAATATTTTCAAAACTTGATATCAACACAAACTGTAATTTTCATCATATAAATAAATGCCTTTTTCATATTGGAAGTATGTGTATGTTTCTCCCCAATCCCGTATAGACGTCTTAAAATCGATGGTAGTATTGTCAAGTTTCGATTGCAGGTGTACACTCTTAAGCTCGAACTCCATATATCAAATTGGTGAATATCTGTGTATAAACATGTAGATCACATGCTTACTCCCCCATTATGTATATACATTTGTAGATAGTCATTAATATAATAAAAGCAAAAATGTAGATGAAATAGAGATGCACACGTCCGAATCGTCAAGTATGTGAAATGTTGTACTCCATTGAACACAGATTCCACTGTTAATGGCAGTTTGAGGAACACATTTCTGTGTTGCTTATTTTTTTCTCACCGATATCTTTTGTAAGCTTGATCCACAGGGACTTGCTGCCAGCCACTATTTTTTTTACTGTCAATGTATTACCCGTTTAAATATTTTAGTGGGTAATACATTGTTAGTAAAAAAAAAATCAGTGCATGGGGCAAATTTAGTGACCGGTAGTGAGTCCCTGTGCTTGATCTACATGTTATCAGTCGGCAGCTAGTTTTAAAATTTCCACGTTGAAAATTTCAAGTTAGTATTCACAAAACAAAAAAACATAATTTTTTGGCATAATTGATGGGCACAACTCTGAAACTACAAATGCATGTCGGATATCTAAATAAATGTGCATAACTCGGAAACGAGATATTTCGAATTCGAACATTACCTGCAATTATTCGTCTAAAGCTAGTTTTAAAATATCAACTCAATGTCCATAGACCAAAATTGACAAATCTATAACAAATTGTAATTTTGAGAAGACTTCATAAGTTCGCTTAACCTGTGTCTAGAATCCATTTTGTCTATTTAATTGGCAAATAAAATATGTTTAAGCTAAACTAAACCAAAATTGACAGCGCCCTCCCTCATCAAACTTAACCAACAGCTTAGTTCGACTACATCGAAACTCGTCGCTTGTGGCATACATAAAATCCAGAGGCTTTATTCAGAAAAACGGAAAGAAGCTTGCTTGATATATCCCATTGGCATTGCGCTTGAAATAAAAGATATCACGTATACAGTAAGGTCTGCTTAATCTTCATACCTTGATGGCCTCCTGGATATTGAGTGCGTTGAGAATGTAACTTTACGACAAAACAGATGTTTTAAATTTTCTCATTATGAACTTTCCATTTATATGAAGCCACATTCTAGCAGCACCTATATAATGAGACGATATTCCAGAGCTTGTGGTTCCTACCTAGATACGATAACGTAACCCTCAGTCCGCTTTTGCTCCCAGCGAGGGTTACGAATCGGTCCCATTCAACGTATGGGAGCAGCGCCCGGAGTGATTCGCACCGGGCGGTTTTTTGTCCTGATTCCATTGTAAGTGGTTGGACAAATTAACGCGGGTGAAAGATAAATATATTTAGGTAAACCTCGAGGTATTAAGTAAACGCTACATCAATCCATGGTAGACTTATATCCATCTGAAAATTTGAATGCATGAAATCTTCTTTCTGTCCGACATTTTGTTTACAAGTTGCTATTTCACGTGCATTTGCCTCGTTTTGGAGATATCCTTATTTGGATCAATCGTAGTAAAACATCGTAGTAACGTTTTTCATATTTGGCATTCAGATCCATATATGGATAGGCTCCGCCCATCACGAGAGTCTACGTAAGGTGCCATGGCGGACAAGAAACAATTTTCGAATACTAAATCGACCGTGAAGGTAGAAACAGGTATTGTAACTCTTATTTCGTATCGCCATTACTTAAAAAGTGTAGGGAATAATAAGTTATGACCAGATATGCAAAAAGAAAGTTGAAATATTCACTTAACGAAAATTTTTATTTGCTCCCATACGTTGAATAGGACCGATTCGTAACCCTAACTGGAGCACAAGCAGAATGAGGGTTACGTTATCGTGTCTAGTTCCTACCATGATTTCTTTGATACTGGGTTGCTAACAAGGAACCTACTGAACCAAGGGTTCGTAGTGCTAAAGTTGAAGTCGTCACTTTGTAAGTTTTACAGTACCTACAATTACTTGGTTAACACTAAAGGATATCTATGTCACAAGTAATCACAATCGGTCCTTTCCTCATTAATGATGGGTGACACGACCTGTGCCACTAGTGGAGCAGAATTATGTACCCTTCCGGAACACATGGGTTCACCCCTGGTTTTCTGTGGGGTTCATGTCACTCAATCTTTAGTTTTCTATATACATTGTAATGTTTTATAAATCACTTTGTCATTTTTTCTTTTGGTCATTGTATTGTCTGTCCTTCGATTTACGGCTTCTGATAACCCCTTTGGTATCTTTAAACTTTTCTTTTCTATTTGCATTCATGCACACTTTGGGTTCAATCATGTTTATAGTACCTAATAAAAACATTTATTAATTTTCCTATAGAGTTACCATCAATTTTTGTTTGTTAAAAACTAAGTACTGCGTTGGTGGCCATCATAGATTTTGATCCATATTAAAAAAAAGCTAACTTTATCAGGGATCATCCAATGACCAATCACACATATTTTGGGTTCAATCAAGTTTGTAATTTATAAGGAAAAGCTTTTATTTATTTTCCCATAGGGTTTTATTCCAAAAACTAAGTCTTGTGGTGGTGGCCATCTTTGATTGACGATCCATATAAAAAATTTCAACTTTGTAACGGACCATCTAAAGTACCACCTAATGAATATTTCTACAAAGTTTGTTTGCTATGGGACAATTGGTTTCACAGAAGAAGATTGTATTGTGAAAAGTTTAGACGACAACAGTTGAAAGTGATGACAATGTCTCGTATGACTGTTCAGTAAAGGTATTGGAACTATTTATCATAATAGAGATTTGGTATGAATTTATAAGATTTGTCAAAAAGAAGATAACCAAGTCAAAACATATTTCATACAATTATACATTTATCTTTATAAAATATAAATTGAAAAGGAGTCTACAACTTTAAATACTTAAATTGGATTTCAAGCCATAAGATACATGTACAATACTTAAGATTATTAGACAGGAAAAGGCAACAAATGGGACATTGTAAATAGAGAAACCTATCATGGCCATCCAAATGCAGGATTTAATTGACAATTCCAACATCTTGTATGACTCACAAAGAAGAAGTTAGGGTTATGGTGTTTAATGCCACTTTCAACAATATTTCAGTTATATTGTGGCGGTCAGTTTTATTGGTGGAGGAAACCGGAGTACCCGGAGAAAACAACCAACCTGCCACAAGTCACTGACAAACTTTATCAGATAATGTTGTATCGAGTACACCCTGCCTGGGTGGGATTCAAACTCACACGAAGTATTGGTACAGAAATGACAATAATTATACAAATGTACATGACGTCAATAACAAAAATGAATTTTTATTCTGTCACTAACAGTAAAAAATTATATGTACAAAAATAAAGACAAACATAATATATCATTGTTCTCAATTTGTTCAAATCCCAGCGAACATATCATCATTAAGGCTCGTCTCTTTCTCTTGCTGTCGGACTGTGTCTTGTGCTTCCTTCTGCATTTTTTCTAGTTTCTCCAAAGTAACAGATTTAAGTGGTAATATTTTAGGTTTACATAATACAACTGTGGGCATATCTTCCTGATAAAGTAAACCTTGTTTTGGTAAAACTTCCTTCATTAAATTCTTTGATTCTGGCATCTTTTTGTTAAAATTCTGAAATAAAACAAAAATATTGATTTACTTCATTCATACCCTAAAATTTGAAAATGGGGAAAATTTTGAATAATAACAGATTAACATCCTTTATAGAAGGAAAGAAATACATGTACAATAATTAATGGACAATAGACATTTTGCACATTCCTAATTTGATTATAAAATTATATGTTTTTATACCCTTTTTTATAAGAAGGGCAAAATGGTATCTGATCTAGATCTAGCAAGAGCAATTGAAAGATCAACAAATTTGAAAAAGATTTTCTCATTACTTGTAAATCTTGTAAAAAATCAGGGGATAATTTTACAGCAAATAGAAAATTCAAAAGTTGCTACAACACTAAAATTTTGAAGAGATCATGGGAGAATACTTTGAAATCACTTTTATTCGTGGGACTGGGGTACCAATTTTCCTGGTTTTCGTGGGTAGGCTGATCCACGAAATTAAGAATCCAACAAACAATGAAACTTGGAAAGCAGTTTGACATCAATATATTGGCAAACGCTGTCCTCGACTGACCTCAACTTTCTGGTTCAGCTGCATTGGGTACAAATCACAATTTTAATGACGAAAATATAAAATCCACAAATTCTATTTCGGGTACAAACACAAAATCCACGAATTTATGAATATACGAACTTGTAATTTTTAACCAAACCACGAAAATTGATGCCCATGAAGAAAAGGACTTTCACAGTATATTATTTCATTGAACTTTCCATGAAAGGGGACACTTTTGCCTGCCATAAAGGGAAATAACTCCAGTAAAAGGTATAATTTTAGAATCAAAGTCAGAAATGTGGTTGGTTTATGGTGTTTTATGCCACTTTCAACAATATTTCAGTTACATCATGGCGGTCAGTTTTATTGGTGGAGGAGTACCTGGAGAAAACTACTGACCTGTCGCAAGTCACTGAAAAACTATATCACATAATGTTGTATCGAGTACACCTCGCCTGAACAGGGTTTGAACTCACAACTTCAGTGGTGATAGGCACTGATAGCACATGTACATGTAGTTGTAAAACCAACTACCATACGATCATGACCATGACAGCCCCTGAGAAATATGCAAATGGTCTACTTGATAACAACATCCATGTACATGCACACCCACTATGGGCCAGTATCAGGCTTTCTATACTATAACCAGATGATCCTCCATCTGTCACTCTAGGATTTGCTGGGCAGCTTTGAGGGAACTGTTATCCGTGCACAGTATGATTATATTGTAGGATTAGTCTCTGACTGTACTGTAGTTTGTCTTTTTAAAATCTTTAGGCGAGTGATTGTTTAATGCCAAATGAGCAATTTTTCAGCTATATCATGGCAAGAACAAGTTAAATTCCATGAGATGTTAATGATCTCTCCTTTACTAGACCAAAATGCTTAGTTGGATTTTTATAGTGCTAGCTTACTGAAAAATATATGTTACATAAAACTTCTCTTCTCCATTTCATACTACCATGTATACAACAAAATATCCCAAACCACTGGCACTGTGTATGTAACTTGTCTTGTAGTTGTAGCAATGATAATGTGGCCTTTTAGTTTTGTAGGACAATAGGAGCTTGATGTTTTATCAATAAAATAGATGTAGGGTACAAAAAGGACCCCGTCCCATATTTGTAGGGTACAACAAGGGTCCCGTCCCATATATGTAGGGTACAAAAAGGGTCCCGTCCCATGTATATTAGACAATATATATGGGACGGGACCCTTTATATAATATATATGGGACGGGGCCCTTTTTGTACCCTACATATATGGGACGGGACCCTTTTTGTACCCTACAAATATGGGACGGGACCCTTTTTGTACCCTACATCTATTTTATTGATAAAACGTCAAGCTCCTATTCACTATTGTCCTACAAAACAGTCAAAACTAAAAGACAAGTTACATACACAGTGCCAGTGGTTTGGGATATTTTGTTGTATACATGGTAGTATGAAATAGAGAAGAGAAGTCATATCCAGCTTATTCAGTCATCACGTGACTTTGATGACGTAGTCGCCAACATTATAGGTGTCATTTAAATTAACAAAGAATGCACGGTGATTGAACTTTAAATCGCAATTGAAAAACAAACTGCTCAATATACAAAACTTATGCTGATATCCACATAATCTTGAAATGTTTATCGATAAAAAAATATTATTTGTAACAGTTTAATTTAACGAGAAAATACTTCCAAATCAATTTTTAAAAAGTGCATAAAAATCTCGATAAATCATGTACAATCCCTATGAATTTACGATAATTTGTAAATTCAGTCGATGGAAATTGTCAAATTTGATCAATAAAATTAATAAGAAAAAATTTTATGCTGATATCTTGTAGAAGCTGAATAATTAATCTTTCCGAAAATCAAGTTCTTAACAGTTTAATTTGTGTTCTTATTACTTCCAATTTGATTTGAAAATGACCAATTTTTTAAGATCGATCAAGAAAAATCCAACATGGCGGAGCTCACCGGAAGTAGTGTTCATGTTTCATAGTACGCGGATTTGACAGATCAGTGTATAGATCATCTATTTCACTCATTTATTCATGACACTTTAAAAATATTCCACTTAATTAAAACTATTTCATAAGAGTGTGCATTTTCCCCTTTAGCAACTTTGTGAACATGCCGATAATAATGTTTGTTTGTAATTTTTAGCACTTGGCTTGATTCTGTCCTGTCAAATGTGAATTGATATTTTTTATTACAATTATGTAAATTGTTTGGAGAAGTGAAGTCCACACAGAGGAGTACAATACATCCTAATTAACTATACACAAAGCCATAAAAATATCAGAACCCCCCGGTGTGATTATTTCCTGTATTATTGTACAGGTAAATAATATCAATTTACACACTTTTTAAATAATATAATTCGACCAGTAAAAATGACAACAAAATATACAAAAATGTAAGAGTAAGCGATTTTGGCTATCCTGTTAAATAAAAACTACATTCTTGCACAGAAGTAAAACCTTTTATTAACAAAAACCAAACAACAAAAAAGGGGGGAAACGACAAAATGAATAGGCAACATTATGCATCCCAATTTTGGCTATCCTTTCCAACTCATAAACACTTATTTAGCGTTTCAATCTTTTGTAACCTCGAGCATAGGTATTTAATTTTCTAAATCTTCACTTTTCGCTGCAAGAATGTAATGTTTTGAACCGATTATTTTTTAAATGGAAGAATTTGAATAGTAAATTTCACATTTTAATGTAAAAGTTACATTAAATAATTCATCTGAATAATATCTTAACTCTCAGTATAATCAAGGATATATGACCAGAGACATATTATTTTATATGTTTCTGATATGAACGGGTTATCGAAAGCTAGATCATAATTAATTACAGTCGAGAAGTCATTACAGAGTAATCGAACCTAATTATGACCGTAATAGTTGCATATGTTTATGTAACATATATTTTTCAGTAAGCTAGCACTATAAAAATCCAACTAAGCATTTTGGTCTAGTAAAGGAGAGATCATTAACATCTTATGGAATGTAACTTGTTCTTGCCATGATATAGCTGAAAAATTGCTCATTTGGCATTAAACAATCTCTCACCTAAAGATTTTTTGTACCCTACATTTATTTTTTTATTGATAAAACGTCAAGGTCCTGTGATATTATTTATGATAAGAATTTCGTAACGAGATAATAACATAACATCATAACAAAAACTACCTGTGAATTGTACTGTAAATATATAAAATTAAGACATATTCTGCATTATAACTAATGGATTGATTGTTGAATGAATGAATCTCACTCTTAGTGATTTTTCAAACAAAAAATATTTCACCGGAAATTGAATAACCAAAAACCGTACACCGGAAAAGATTCCAAAACATTCCGTAAAATTAAGATGTCACATCGCCACTCAAAATAACCCAAATCATGATTATTTATCTTTTTCTTTCTTTACCTTTAGCTTTTCAATAAACTATTGCAATAAACGGGTATAGAGAATTATAGAACTACATATATTAACAAAAATATACTTCTTCTTCTTTAGGTATACAGTACACCTTCAAGGCGTTGAAGATTACGTACTCACGGCTGGTAATCGGCACAAGCAGAACAGTTGGTTCTGCAAAGACATTCGTGAGGATAACTTCCGGTTTTGGTGGAGGAGAGTTCACGAAGACGCTTCGCAAGGTATGTACATGTCAAAAATTGTAATTTTCTTTTTTACTGCTCGAATATTGCAAAATCAGAGAATGCTATGCTGTGGCGAATGCTTTCACGATTAGAAACATGTATAGTTTATTCTTGTATATGAAGTGTAACTCTCGCAAAATCAATCGTCCCACGAAAAACATGACGAAAATTCGTGAACTCTCCTCCACCAAAACCGGAAGTTATCCTCACGAATTTCTTCGCAGAACCAACTGTTCTGCTTGTGCCGATTACCAGCCGTGGTACTGTTGCATGCGTGGGTATTTACAAAAATATTTACATAAATTTCATAAAGTGAAATAAAGTGAAATCAAAAGTGTGAATAAAACAAAAAATTTAAAAAACTATGTACAATTGTATTTGAAATTTAAATGTTTAAGAGAACAGCGGGTGTTAGCTGTTCTCTGAAAGAGTCTATAGATGGACTTGAGATAATTGTCTGTGGTAAGATGTTCCACTGTACTATAGTGTGTGGAAAAAAATGACCATTTGTATGTATCTTTTTGTGTTGTTATATGCCTAAATGTCTGATTGTGTGATTTTCTAGTTCTGCTGTCAGTTGGGATCAGTATGTTGTTTGTGATAGCAATTAAAGCGTGTGTTATTTTATACAACATGATCAATCTGGTTTTAAGACGGCGCTCAGCTAAAGTTGGCCAACCTAGAGTGTCAATCATTGAAGTGACACGGTAATTGTTTTGAACATAGCGAGCAGCTCGTCTTTGAACCATTTCTAGTTTGTTTATGTTGTCATGTGTATAAGGGTCACAGATACTACAGCTGTATTCAAGTTTTGGCCTCACTAGTGCTTGGTATGCCCGAGATTTTACTTCAGGGTTTGATATCTGTAAATTTCTTTTTAAGTATCCGAGAGATTTATTTCCATTTGAAGTGATATTGTCGATGTGGGTGTTTCTCATTTAAGGTTCGAAACTCCAAGGTATTTTGCTGAAGTTACTGGTTCGAGAATGTGATTGTGAAGTATATAGTCATGTTTGAAGGGTGTTTTCTTTTGAGTGATGGTGAGTACTGTACATGTATATGGGTGGAAAGCCATAAGCCAATCGGTTTCCCACCCCGCAGATTGTAGTTTCTTGCAGTCGTCCTGACATGTTATTTCTTTATAAATGATACTGTCATCTGCAAAGAGTCTTAGTTTGCTGTGTGTAAGATATTCCGGAAAGTCATTGATATAAATTAGAAAAAGAATTGGACCGAGTACTGCATAGCCAGAAATGATGGGTACTTTGCTCATTTGCATATCTAAGATGGCGACGCCGGGACGTCTGCAATTTTCATATGATCTATATAGACTATATCATTCATAATTGCATGTGTGTCATTTTCTGAACTTGAAAATGATACATTGTCATTGAATCAAGCTGAATTAAATGAAATAAAAATTAATGAAAACAATTAAATATTCTGGACTAAATGAAAATCCGAGGCGACGAACCCTTTTTTGGCCTTAAGAGTCTATGTAAAAATGTCTGAAATACATGAAACTGGTCAGTGGCGTGTGACACAAAATTTTACAATGAATGACATTTGGCGACATATTTTCTGAAATTAATTTAGATTCCTCAATAATATATGTAATTACAGGGGCGGATCCAGCGGGGGGCGCACCCGGCGCGCGCGCCCCCCCCCCCCTAAAATTGGAGAAAATATGATTTTATTTGGCGTAAAATCATGATTTTTCACACGAAATACCCCAAAAATTTTCGCGCCTCCCTCCGCAATTGGAAAAAATGATTTTTTGGCGTAAAATAGTGATTTTTCACACGAAATACCCCAAAAATTTTCGCGCCTTCCTCCGCTCGGCGCAATTTTTTTAAGTGCGCCCCCCCCCCCCCCCCCCCTAACTTGAATTCCTGGATCCGCCCCTGAATTAAATTGACTAACCTTATATTTCTAGCTTCTAAACTCGGGGTTCCCACATTAAATATAATATGATCATTTTTGCATGATCGCGATGTCAAAGACATGTCTAAAATCGTTACAAAACAAAAATATTTGAATTTTGACAGAAGAAATAAACAATAACTTTTAATTTTCGAATCATTGACGGACACATTGAATTCCGTACTGTAGGCTATTTTTTGACAAATCTAATAAACGATCCATCAAGCTTGAACTGCAGTCACGTGATCAAAATCTAATTTAAATTTGATGAATATTTATGAGGAAAGTACCATCAATTTCTGGATATGGTACCCTGTGGAACGCCTGATGTTACTGGCACTGTGTTAGATGTTACTCCATCGATTACTACTGTTTGTGTTCTATCTGATAAAAATGCCTGAATCCAGTTTATACTGTTACTACATGCGTGTTGTTGTCAAATATGAACAATTATAATGACTATAATAACAAACGGAACAAACGGAAAATGAAATGTCTACAATACCCGGTATCCATTCCCAAGGGTCACTTATCAGACTCAGAGTACTAGCCTGAATCGCCACGGTTCATTTTCAAACGATGTCTTCATTGTGATATGGGAGTAGCATAAAGAGTGAAAATTCAGCATAAACATGTATTAAAGATGAAGTTATCTTTTGTTACAACACGATTTTTTTCCGCAAAAGCGCGTGAAATGTATATTTCAATACAGAGCTTGCATTACTGCTAGACAGCGCAGTCTCATGCCGTTTCATAAAACTTAATATTGGGACGATGGACAACTTTTTTTTATCCATTAATACCGCCACTCCGACTGCTGAGATTTTCGCAAATAAAAAGAAACGTTTCACTTACCATCCAAAAACACAGGCACTTGTTTCATTAAAAAAATATATATGCCCCCTCCTCTTCCTTACTTCAAGGTAAACATCTGCCCTTTACTGCACTTTCCCCGCTTCGCCTCAATAGTTTTCGGTTATTTGTGATCCTTTCGCTGACCCAATTATATCGTTACACTCCCGAGATATTTCTCTTTTCGACTGCCACATTTGAATATAAATACCGGGGCCCCCTCAGACGAATTGGACAAGAATATTCAAGAATATAATAGTTACTGATATGGAGGGCAATATCAGGATATACAGACTGCCCAAGGGTCGTGGTACGGACTAGTGGAAATGATATTGCCCGAGCCGTATCGGTGTATCACAGATCAGTCAACACGTTTAGAGAACAGCTAACACCAACTGTTCTCAGCCATCTACAATCACAAATTTAAATAAAAATGAAATTGTAAATAGTTTTAACCACAAAATTTGTTTCTATTGGCACCACTTGTAAATATGTTATAAACTGACTGAATTTATTATTATTTCTTATTCCCACGCATGCGCAACAGCTAGTGATCATCCAGTGGATGGATAGCTGTATACCAAAAGAAGAAGAAGTATCCTGGATCCTTTACCTTTTCGGTCGTTTGATAATGACATATCTAAAAGCATAAGCTCAGAATGTAAACTTCCACTGTATAGTATACAGATGTCAATTTTAAGACACATGCAATACAAGATCATATATCTAGTTTCAACCATATAATGCTTTTATAAAATTAAAGGCAACGAATCAACAGGTGTTCGAGAAGAGTATCGGGTTGATTCTAATAAAGTTCCAACTGGAAATAAGTTTAATAGCTGTCGGTCAAAAGCCCACTAGGGCTTGTGTTGTATTGTCATTTAAATATGCAGACTATAAATAAAACTTATCTTATCTTATCTTAGCTTGCCATTAATATTGGTTACACATTTTCGATATGTATTCCAGAAGTATACCTAGTACTTTAAATAGCATATGTTTGTTCTTAGTAAATGGAAGCTTTTAAGTTACATTATATAATGCTTTAATCACTTGTGTACATTGTTGACATTTTAAAGCTAATTATATTTGACCTTTTCTACCTTTTTTATAATGATATTTAATCTGTTTTATTACTCCCACTCCCAGTGCTAATTAAGAATTAAAATTCTCCATTATTTTTTTAAATTTTGATTTGTCAATATAGGGGAATTTTCATTACTTAGTTTTATTTATAGTCAGCATTGTCAAAACAACACATGCTCTAAATAAATAACAGTGATTTGCCTCTCGCTCTAAATAAATACCCTACTTATTATATAGACCTGAATGTTTTTCTTTGTAATAAAACATTTGTCCATAGGCCCATGGTAGGCTAGTCCGTTTTTGGAAAGACATTGCGCATGTGCAATGAAATCAAGAAATCGAGGGGAAAACAAAAATGGCGGAAGAGCAGGTGAAATTCAAAATAAACCGTCCTTGCTATGCTAAATGCATGAATGACACACTCAATTGAATTTTCAACTCTGTTTTAAAATGGTTTTTGCATTGGAAAATGTCATAAATTATTTTCACACAGTTTGCGATTAGAAGCAAACAAACACGTGCACCTGAAATTTGAAATCGAAATGTCAAGTATCAAAATATCGGCGAGAACAATGAGTGTTTAGAAATTCCCAGTAGACACAAACATATAAATATATCTAATGAATGTTTATATGTTTAGTCGACTATTGTATTGGCTCCAAACACTTCAATTTAAAGACACTTGTGGTGTCTACCCTCAACGTTCTTTGACGACTTGGATGTCTAACACGTTCTAACTTCTGTTTTCCACTGATCTTTAGAAAGTATATTGGGGCTGATCCTATGCCTATGGTACCGTTGTTGTGAAATAAATATGACGGCAAAATTTATTGAAATAGCATGTGAATATACGAAACCATAGAACCTGTGGTAGCAAAATTGAAATTAACTGTTAAATGTTAATTTCAAGCTAAAAATTCAACTTTGTGCAGTTTGTACAATTTCACAGTGGGTGTCATGTGTGGGGTGTACCTCAATCATTGCATGTTGAAGACCACTTTTGTATTCTTAAAAAATAGGTAGTCATTGTAGCCACTACTAAAGACTATATTATCATCCCTACCTAGCTGCAAAACTGTAGCTCAAGATTGTGGTTGTTTATTTGGTGACTATAGAGCTACAGATTTCACTCGTTTGTAAACTTGCAGAAATCCGACTTCAACTGAGGTCGTGCCTCTCTGGTACTATAATTTCATTTGTGTAGTTTGTTGATACAATTCGGTTAACATTAATAATTTTCTACAAGCTTCCATAGTTAATTATCTTTGAATATTTACATTTACTCCCTTAAATGGGATAAATATTTATTGTTCTTATTGCCGCCCTTTGTTTCACCATCTCAGGGTTCGACATTAACGGTTGTCCGATTGCCGGGGGCAAGTGAAAATGGCACCCAACTTGTCCGATCGGGCAAGTGAAAATGATTCTGTGATATGTTCAATTCCTGAAGAGCAAAATGATTAATATTGAATTATTCAGTGTTGGAAGTCCCGGCAAATTTTACCTAAACATCACGTTGTATGTATCATGTATTTTACGCCATTTTGTTTTATTTTGTTGACTACGGAATTCCCCTTTCTCAAATAAAGATCGTGTTATTTATATTAGCCAATCGCGAATGCCTAATTAGGAGGCGGCTCTGCATCAACATCGTATTTATTTTCGCCAGCCAATGAAAAGCTAGAGTTATTTGCAGTGTTCTAATTATCCCTGATGTGTATTGCCTTTACGATCAAAATATTGAATGCGTGATAGATTACTGAAATAAAAATTCAAACAAACTATACAGTCGTTGTCAGTCTATGATAAGGAACATTTATACTTAAATTTTCTAACAAAAATATTTCAGAAATCCTCATCAATCACCCGTATTTATAAAACTGTCAGATTCCCACAAATTGATAGGTACGTCTACTCAATATCTCACTCGGTCCCAGAATTTGGTGCCAATATGGCACAAGTAACCCTCGGGAAATCATAAGGTGTAAATAATTAATATGAGGGGTTATTCTACTCTATGAATGGTCATTGTAGATTGCATAGTTCTGCACTACATGCATATATGGCACTTAAGAATTCGGGCAAGTAAAATCAATATGGCACTTGCCCGATTGGACAAGTGGGTCAAAAAGTTAATGTCGAACCCTGCATCTTAACTAGGACAAATGAGTACTCGGTAAAAATATAGAATCCACAGAGCTTTACTTTGCACAGGCTTTTCTGGAAATTATGTGTCAGATTTTGGAAAGTATTTCTATAATCTATATAGGTTAACGACAAAAATGTAGCAACGTGTGTTTCACTCATCAGTTTTTGCCGTTATTGGTACCAAGAGATACAGTGCAGCCCAGAGGGAAAACGCAAAATCCGCGATACCATCAAGGACAAAATCAACAGTTCGCGGGCCGTCGCAGTGATTCAACGCGGACCATGATCAAGGACAAATTCTATCATTTTCATCACCATCGCAGAATCACATTGAACGCAGATCCGTCATGATGTCGCACACATTGAACAACTACATTTTTGTACAATGTACTCTATAAACCTACGTGTAGTACTGTACAAAGTATCTCGATCATATAAAGTTTACCTTAAAAAATCAATGCAAATGTGGTCATTTTTATTGCATGTAGACCTGATAAGAAATTATGTTTATCTTTGAAGTGATAAGGTCGTAAAGAAAGGTCATATCCTGTCATTAATTTCAAGTGCGGTGTTGTCTTATTTGATATTACGCAAAGTATCTTAACGCTCGAGTAAGCACCACATGGAGATTATCCTCGCCTGTCAATCAACACTAAACAGTAACACACCTGTCTGAAATGTTGAAAAGCAATTTAGTAAAATTGAAGCTCTATCAAATATATCTCGAATAATATTCAACGTTTGGGAAAATCTATTTCCAAATAGATTTATGAAGATAAAAATTGGACAATTTCGTTAAATTGCTAATATATTACTCCAAGTGCATGCATATAAGAAAGTAATTCTGTTATCGCTTCAAATGTTAGGAAAGGGTGGTGCATGTTTTTATCATCAAATTTTAGAGAGACTTTACCAAAATGATGCAAATAACTGATAATCTAACCTTGACGTTGCAATTTTCAATGGGATTGATTTTGGTAAAATTTGAAGAAAAAATATTATAGAAATGCCCACTTTCATGTTCAGAAAAGAAATCTAATTTATTTTTCGTGAAAAAAAAATATGGCTTGGGAGGATAAAACATACCAAAGTTAAATGGTTGGTTCCTTATTTTGTACACTTCAATTGATCTTTCTTTGAAATTTCATTAACCTTTATATCACCCAAGCCGAGCCCCAAGCCCTCGGATGTTCAATTACTGTCGTCTTGGCACGTGACTAAAGTTCGCCTATTAAAGTGTTGCAAAAGTTTCTAGACCCCCAAAAGCACGCTTCGATCGATAATATATTACCAACATGTGGAAACCTTTCTAGATTCTCATTCACATGAAAAATGTGTGTACAAAGGGAAATGTGTATCCACTTTAATTAAAGGTAAACATGACACGTGGCTTGCACAGTCAGTGACGTTAGCTACTAGCCCGATGCCCGCGGCTAGTAAAATAACGAGAGGGCTAGTTAAAGCTTTATAATGCTAGCCGAACGGGCTAGTGAAAATCGATGACCTTTATCTACAAAAAATGTTCTGAGTATTCAGATAACTTCTTGGCACGATTACTTGTATGCATGAACGTCTCACCGCTGTTTGTTTACCTTTACAAATGCATTTGTCACGTTGTTAACCTCGTGGAGTTCACCTGAATCAAGTTTGGAATATGCTTTGTATCGTGGTTAACAAGAGAAAAATCCAGAGAGATTCCGTTTTGATAATACGACTAATTACCGATAAAAATATTCCAACAACGACCCACCTGCCAATTAGGAAGAGCTCCAGACTCCTTGTACAACGGGGTGGTATATAAGACCCTGATTTATATAAGATAACGTTTTTGATCGATGTTCTTAGCTAATAAATGACTATTTCTAAATTTTTATCACATTTACTCGACGGCACGCTTTTTTCGTTTCCATGGACGTTGCTGTCTGTACAATTTGATCGAATCAGTTGGTAATTAGCTGATGTAAACATACATGTGTAATTGATGAATATCATCAAGTTCAATAAATGATGCATTGGGTTAAAGGTGCCACGCCTGGTAAGGTTTCAGTTAAGCAGAAATGTGAACCAGAGGAGGTACAAGAAAGAAAGAAAAGCTATGAGGAGACCGGAAGAACACACGATTTTCTTCCCAGTTGGAAGACTGGTAGGTCTTGGCTGTTGTACTGTGAAGATAAGAACTTGATGTATTGTACATATTGACGAGTCAGATGATGAGAAGGATGATGATGATGAACATGAATTTTTTTTTAATAAAATGAAACACTTTCTGAAGGACTATGAAGAATTAAAAAGGAATTATTCAATGAAAATTAAACACAATTTATATCTTTTATTCGGGCTAGTTAAAATCAGGGAGGGCTAGTGAATTGTGGGACCTGACTTGCTAGTTGTTGAAAAAGTTTTTGGCACAGACTGCTTGCAAGGGGATTAACGACATACAGATACGAAAACGCAAGATTAGATAAAAATTTACTTCGTTTTTAAGCTAAAAAATGCAATCAGCCTGCCCTGGATATACATAGGCCATCTTATTCAATTTCTGCAATAAAAATTGAAATTGTACTTTTTTGCCGGGTCATTTTTAAAAGCAAAGATCCTTCAGAAAATTTATGTGGATTTTTTTTCATAGACTATTTAGCATGATGCATAAATACTCTTAGACTCAGTTATCAAAAGACAGAAAATCCTTCTACGCCGAGATTTGTTGTTAAATGTATTTAATGCTCTGTCCTTCAGTTTTATACGACTTCTGATTACCCTTTTGGTATCTTCAAACTTTTCTTAATTTAAAAACATGTACATAATCATATGTATTTATGGCAATATTCTACCAAGGACGTAAATACGGTCATTGATTGATTCACAATCCTTCTCGGTTTGTTTTAAAATCAATCCCTCGGCCTCAGGTAACTGTGTATTTGAACTTTTAGTGACCGATTTCAATGTGTGCACTATATAAAAATAGACACACCCGTACATAGATAAAAATACAGGTGATTATCAACTCGTGAGAGAAAAAAATAATACCTATGTAGACCAATCGAAATGTTGGGATTAGATAATATGCTAAACAAGATGCGTGCTCATATATCCTATAAATAAAATATATACCATCCCTGAAAAAAAACCCGGTATCAAATGATCAACTGCACAAATAAATTTCAATGTGCATATTAAGATTACGAAGCATGGTGATGACGAAGAATAAACGATTGCAGGTACAATCATGTGTAGTATTCATTATGAATGAACATTTCAATAATTACAATCCGTGATGGCCTCGTGAAGACATCGCGTTCTGTCCGTCATGTCCATGTTGTTTTGCGGACCGTCCACGTATACACACAGACTTCTCGTTAATTCCGCGTTGCGATAATCCTTGAAAAGACACGGCCTTTGTGTTTTCCCTCTGGGCTGTACTGTAAATATTGCAAAATATTCCATAAAATATTATTCTCTTTTATTTAAATCAATTAGGTGTTCATTCTTTGCTGGCTTCAAAACATCTTTTTTTCTAAAAGTTTAAATCATTGTGTTTTGCTTGTTTACGATTTCAGAGCTCCAGATAATTTTCAAGTCCAAAGGGTAATTACCCCCTACTTTTGAAAATGATGCGTATTCGCATATTTCCTTTGCACTGTTGTACTCTCTACTTCAGAAAAGATTGCTTACATGTACACTTTTAAAATTATGTTTGACACAAGTGTTATTCAATAAACGCAGGATGCAAGTGAAATGTATATCTCTGTTTAATTTGACACGATTGTGTCATGTTTATTAATAAAATGTTGTAAATATTTTTTTTTTGCTCGTCGACCTCGGCAGTTTTCACAGCCGTGTTGATAATGTCATCAATGATTCCTTAACTATACTGTCACTAGACACAGATGCAACTGTCAGGAACTTAAATATATAATTTTCCGTAACACGCTTATTCATGTTCTTGCTCATTTTCAACGAACAACGTGTTCCCAAATTTACTTTCGTTTTAGTTCTTACTTATTACGTAAACCGCATTTATTTGTAATATTGACCGCGATTGGATGATTTATCGTAAACATCCAATCAGATCTCTTTTGACATCGATGCTTAGAAAGGCAAGCATTCTGTACCCCTCGGATGTATACGCTCTCTCCTTTGAAAAGTATAAAGGGAAGTAATTACGGGGAATTTCTCAAAGACAAAAATGTATTGTTATGTACACGACTGTACAAGTATGCTCCGAATTTGGAAAGTTTGCTTACACAGCAATATGTATGCGTAATGTGTACACTCTGATCTGATAATACATGCGTTTTTACTCGTTTTCATAGCGTAAAAAACGCAAATACGCAGCTTATCTGGAGCTCTGGATTTATTGTCAAGTTCTGTTAGAGCTCAGGTACTTCCCTTAGACAAAATTTGAAGGCAATATTTCAGCGGAAAAAGGTAATTTTCAAAATATTTTGTCAAGTTAAATGGCCATTTTGCTGTGTAGATTAGGCAATGCACTATCTAACAACATCCCATATCGAGTGACTTCAGGTTACCTTTCAATCACTGTCCAATCATATTGAAGACAGTGGATATATATGGGACAACATTTCTCAACATGAGCTTGGTTTTAATTGTTAGACTTATCACTGATTGGTTGATATATATAATATGAACCCTGCAGGACTTTCAGTATTTTTCCAGTCTACCAGTACTTCACTATTTACAGGCGGTACTTTTTATAAAAATTTTAACTATTTTCATGAATATCTTATACAACACTCTTTGAAATCAGGAGGTACAAAAGACCATTTTAGACGGGTAAAAGTACCTGGTACCGTCCCTTATTGAAATGCCTGACCCTGATGTGATCCTATATGGGATGTCATTAGATGTTGGCACATGAATACCGCTAAAACAAAATATAAAAAATGATACAACAAACGTCTAATTTTAATTTGATTGATGTTATACTTGAACCCTTAAAATCAGACTTGGAATATACAATTTTGGGTGTTTGTCCCTTTTGCATGTTTTTGCCCCTCTCAAGATAAAAAGATATGCAGATAGATGAAGTGCATGAAATAACTGATAATAGGATTATTAACTGTTTTATATTTATATAATTTATCTATTTTCGCAGGAGCTGCTACAGCTTGAAAATCTGTGTAAACAGTTGTACGAAACAGCAGATACAAATCTTCGCTCAGAAGCAGAGAAAGCCTTAATACAGTTCGCTGAATCTCCTGATTGTCTTAGTAAATGTCAGCTCTTATTAGAAAGAGGAAATGTAAGCAGTATTCCCATTAAAACTGGCAGCCCAGGGCTGTCAAAAGTTTTTAAAGTAGGTGCCTACAATGACTTAAAGTAGGCGGCTATTTGTGTGTTTTGCTTATGTAAAAAAATGGTCAAAGTAGGAGGCTCAAGACTTTAATAGCAGGTGGAATATAGCCGGCTTCCACCTACTTTTGAAAGCCCTGGCAGTGGGTGATTTTCACTGGTTATTTTCTGTTTTCTCCAGGCTATTAAAAATTGAGATAAAAAGTTGCTGTGGCAATTTGATGTTATGTCTCTCAAAATGTTACTAGACTTACAGTACAGAAAGGGACATACTGTGATTGATCACTCCAAGAGACATAATTTTTAATCCTTTAGACATATCATCACGGACATAAACCCACTGTGATAGACCTAAAAAGGACCATAAAACAAGGTGGTGGGGATTAAATTTTATGCCTCTCGGTTACCTGTGCGCCGATTGATATTTTACCGTCAATTAAGAGATTAGCGTTACCTGTTCTACCTGTTGACTTTTAATATCGTAAGCCGTAATTATTACTACTGAAGGATGGATTTTTGACAATTAATTTTGTATCCTCTTGCTGTTAATATTTGACTGTTTGTTGCTTTTCATTGCCAAAGAATGTGTCTTGTTATCGTTTTCGTTTGTTTTAGAAAGTTCTACTTTATGACCTCAAGTTCTATATTAAGAATTTTGTTGAAACCGCAACTGAACTTTATCTTGTTTAATTTTAATTTCTCATTTTTTTTCTTCTGTTGGGTTGAATTCAGTATGTATTGAATTATTCGTAAATACGGGCTACTTCATAAATGTTTTTTTTTTTTTATAAGTTAAACCGCAGGCACAGGTTTTTGAAGCACAGACTTTGCAAGTGCAGGTTTAGTAGTGTTTAGTTGGTAAAGAGCAGACTTAGAATTGATTATTGGTTTATTTTGTGTTTTAGACTTTTACCTCTCGTATTGAAAAAAATTAACAATTCAAGTAAACTGTTTTACACACTTGGCTTGTTATGTAATTCCGTTATACAAATAGATGAAAACAATTTTCTTTAAAATTGCAAACAAAAACCTATAACAATCCAAAAATGAACAAAAAGCGGAAAACGAAGAGCATGCTTTTAATTTGTTCCATAAACTTGGGTTTTTTTTTGGCTGTATTTTGTCACAAATCTATTGGGTTGAAAGCCAATTAAGATTTGAATTTGAATAAATAAATAAATAAACTGGTGACATTTGATTTTGGTCAGATACTGTGTAATGTCAAACATTTGTAGGGGTAAAATCATGATAAAGGTTAATTCCTTATTTCCTTTCACGTTTCTAAACTTTCTGCAGATTAGCCGCTAATTTCCAAAATATATCCGTAAATTTAGTGACTTTTGGACATGTAGTACTTCTTTGAACTCTGTTTATAAATATTTGTTTCGTTAATTTTTAATCAAATTCTTCAATGACCGTATACAAATTATTTAGTACGTATTTGTACAATGAAAAGGGTTTTAACTGGGTTTTCTATGAAGACTAAAATAAAAAAAATTACTGAACGTATAAAAAATGTTATTGAACTAAAATGTAACATTGAACTGGAAATACGCTTTAAAACGTAACAAATCACGCATATCGCACATGTGTTTATGAAACTTCATTTGTGCACAAGCCAGGTCACGTGTACGCGTGTCAATAAAATACTAGGTGTAGATACGCAATACACAGCCAAGGTTAAAAATCTTTGAAACAAATTTGCACAACCCATGATTTCACTGAATTGAAGTTGAATAATCATTTATTATTTAAATTTTATTCATCAATTCAAATGAACTCTCTGTTCACGTGCTATTTTCTCGATCTCGGGATTTCATTTCCGGGATTACTTTCAAGGATGTTTTACGTTTTGAGGAAAGAAATAAAAATGTTTTTTTTTTAATTCTGTACCTGAAAAAAAAAATAGCCGATATAAAAACGTAATTTCACCTGTACATCTTATCTGACTAGTTTTACCTGTAAAACGACACACTTGATTACAAGATTAACACCTGGTGTTTTATTGCCCCCTGATCACCGACATGAATTTAAAATTTGAATCCCCATCACTCTCCTAGACATGATCACAGAATGTCCCTTTCTGTACTGTACCATGTGCAGTCATTGAGTCTGCACGATCTGTAATTTAAGACATTCCATGCCCTATTAATTGTACAGTCTTGCCAATCATTCTGTTTTTGAATTTTTTTTTCAGATTTTTACCTTGCCATTCTTTGTTCTGGAATTAGCTTCTTCTTTTTCTCATCACAATTTATACTGAAAACTCATGTCAATCATTGTAGTATATTGTAATTAGAGCACAGACATGTTAAGAATTATAGCAAACGTTTAATGGTATTGAAGTATGGACATTCTCAGAGGAAGATAAGATTAATGGTTATATTTCGCCAAAGCAAAAGAACAATGTCAAAGGAAAGCAGTTCTTTTGAAAAAATACATTTAAGAATTTAAAGGAATGACTGAAAAGAGTCAGTTGATAATGTGTCTGTTATGTTTGGAAATGTGATTTTACAATTTCCAACTAGAGTGTCACTGTCACTACACTTCATGGAAACATAAATATTAATAAGCATTAATTCTATGCTGAAATGGAGGAAACCGGAGAAAACCACTGACCTGTCGCATGTAACTGACAAATTTTATTACATAATGTATCGAATACACCTCGCCATGAACGAGGCTCAAACTCACAACTTTAGTGGTGATCAGAACTGATTGCACAGGTAGTTGTAAATCAAACTATCATACGATCACGACCACGACCACGATGGCCCCAGAATGAATTGTAATATAGTACAATGTAAATGTGGTCTCTTCAAAAGTATATAATAAAACTAAATCGGCTGGCAGCCATTTAAATGTAGTGGTAGAAATGTGTGGGGAAAATAACTTTATATGATTGTGCAGGTTTTATTTATTTTTAGTCTCCATATGCCCAGCTGTTGGCAGCAACAACTCTGACCAAGATGGTTTCAAGACCTAATCTTACATTGCCACTAGAACAGAGGATTGATATTCGTAGGTACCTTTAATTATCATAGTACCAACTCTGTCATTTTACTGGAACAGATGATTGCTATGTCTTAAGTGTATTCACCAAAAATAATAGTAATCTTAAATTGGAACCAGTGCAGTGGATTGCTATTTCTTAAGTACCATTAAAAAAGACAATATCAGTCCTATAGTACCACTAGTGCTACCTTTCAACGAAAATAATACCAATCGTACATTGCCAAAGGTGAAGTGGATTGCTATCTCTTTACCAACTTTATTTCCACAAAAAGACACCGATTTTATTTGGATCCACGACGTACGATGTATTAAACAAGGCATTTTGTACATTTGTATACAATATTACATATTTTAGAAAAAAAAGATTTTGATGGACCATATCCCTTTAAAAAGTGTAGACATAAATGTCCTTTCCTTAATCTTTATTGGAGTTTCAGATCTTTTTGGACCAATAGCTGATTGATTGATTGATTGATTTTTTTGTGTTTAACGCCACTTTCAGCAATATTTCAGCTATATCATGGCGACCAGTTTTAGTGGTGGAAGAAGCCGCAGAGAACCACCGACCATGGGCAAGCAACTGGTTAACTTTATCACTTGCGACTGCGAGTCGAATGCACCCTTTTATGTAAATTACAAAGTTGGGTGCGAACCCATGTCGTATTGGTGATATGCTTGTATGAGTTGTTAGGTAATCCAACTATCTAACTTATTGAGCCACCGGGCCCTTGGGACCAATAACAAGGTAAATACAGAAATCATCATATAATTCTATCTTTTATTAATATCGTTGTTTTTTATGTTTGTTTTATAAACAAGTATTAAAATAAAAAAATGTATTTCCTCGTTTAGATTGTACATTGTGTATAATCTTATTTTTCATTATGTTTGTAGAAATGTGTGATGGAAGTAATTTGTGTAATTGTTAGTAAATTCAGACTGTATTGATAATTAATTTATGTAATCTTATATTTTCAGGGAACTATGTATTGAATTACTTGGCTACTCGGCCAAAGCTTGTTCATTATGTTCTTCAGGCAGTAGTACAGGTATGTGTTGGCCATATATTCTGCTGTAAATATTCATTTGCTATAAATGTAGGGCTGACCACACCATTGGGTATGTGAATTACCTGGTTGTTTGGATTGTAAAACAGTCTTAACTTTGTAAAATTGATAGGTAAAATGGAAACACTATGACATCCAGAATACCGTTTAACACAGCCATTGAAGAGGACAGCTCATTTTCATATATACCCAGTGGAGGTCCCAATTTTGATGCATGACATGACATCCATCACTGTTTCTGATATTTCAACCGAAATGTTGCTTTTAAGGAATGAACATTTTATTTTTAAAATGATACAAGGAAAATTTTTTATCATTTGCTACATACTGGGCAGACATATCGAAAAATATGCCAGACGGTCGGACCTGACAGGTAAAAATCAAGCCGGTCCGACGATGTTTTCGGCATATTGGTCCGAAAGTCCGGTAAAAATTTGCTCTCTAATTCGATCAGGAAACAATTTTCTCTTTGTCGGTCCATTAAACAGTGTTTTAAAAAGTCGATCTTTCTTGCAATAGCATGTTTATTTCTTTAAATAAGCGTTTTCTGTGAATAACTTCCCTTGACCATTGCATAATCCTAATCGAGTAACTTCCCTTAAAGAAATATAATTTGTCCCAATCATAAATCGGCATTCGACTAGATCGGTCTTTAAAATAAACCAAAGCGATTATCATTTTAACTATTTGTATTTTGAAAATATATATTCGTTAGTTTCTTTAGGTGGATATTCTTCATTAAATCTGTTCTTAAAACCTAATTTTTTGGTACATTGTCATTTGTAAAAAAATCAGAACTTTATGGTCCGACATGGTTAGGTATGAAAGATTCATGATTTGAGAGAAGTTGTTTGATTGGTCAAGTCCTTTTGACACAAATAATGACAGATTCCTCAAAATGTCACTGTTGAGATTCTATCCTGGGGCAAGAAATCTTCCTCAAAATAACCTTGGTTAGTTTTTAACGAGGAAAAAAACGTGACATGCACTACATGCATTGAATTTGTCCAAAGTGATAAAATCAGTAACCCCTTCATAAGTGGTTGCTCAAACTTAAGAGCATCGGCTGTTACTGATCATGAGCAGTCCAAAACCCTTATGAAAGCAATTGTTGCTTTAAGTGCTAAGGGGAAATCAACAACTGAAAAGTGGTATCTGAGGCAGGAAAGATATTGAAACTACTAAAATCTTTATAGGTTCACAGATTGGCTTACCTTTTCAGAAATGAACATGCTATTACAAAACAAAATAGATCATTAACTGACTATAAATGGCTGTACCAGGTTAACAAATCCAAAGACTTACCAAACAGAGCATGCGGCTCGTGATTTCATTGGCTGTATAGCAAAATATGAAAGAGTTTTTAATGGAGATGCAGAATATGTGGTGGCATTTTAGGTTTTTTTTTCGGTCAGGCAACTTTTCTTTCGGTCAGACAGTTTTTCTAAATTGCCTGACCGAATATCAGACAAGTTGTCTTGGATTTTCGATATGTCTGTTGGGTACTGGTGAAGAAGGTTCCCAGGGCTCAAACCCACAGAGCTGCTCAGCTTGTCCCCAGGAGACAGATAGGATAAATGAATCTGACTAATTATGTCTCCCATTCGAACGAAGAGAGACATATTGTTTTAGTCTGATTTTTTCTTCCGCTTCTTCTCGGCGAATCTTGTCCGGACCATAACTTTTTTGTCTTTCCAGATAGTTAAATTATATTTGGTATATGGGTGCATGACCATAAGGTGGTGTGTCGCGTACCGTAATGACCTTCATGGGACCTTGACCTTTGACCTCAAGGTCAAATAATTGTTTTTTAAATAGTATTTTCTTGTCCGGGCCATAACATTAAGGAGAGACATAAGTTTTAGGTATCTAAAACAGTTCTTCCTAGTTTATATATATTTTATTAAATATTTTCTTGTTTATATAAACTAATATGATCATGTAATTTATGATTTGGTATGCGTTTCCAATCCTGCATTTAGTTGAACAAAGAAAGTAACTTCTATTCATGTCTTACAGCTGTTTGCTAGAATCACAAAGCTTGGTTGGTTTGATGTACAAGAAGAAGAATATGTCTTTCGTAATGTAGTGTCAGATGTCACAAAGTTTATACAAGTAGGTCTTATACTAATACAACACAATGTTACATATTTGACAAACTGACAAAGGATTTGTCGATTGTTTCGTTCCGAACCCTTGATGAGGAGCAGTTAGGGACATCATATTACTCTAATACATGTAGGTTAAATAAGCTTTAAATTGACATTTTTGTACAAGTCTTTCATCATTGAGGAGCATATCATTTAATTCAAATAAATTTATTATGAATCACATGATGAATTTAATTGTTAAAAAAATAGCAAAGTGGTTGGTTATCAACATTTCAATTGAAAAATTACATTTTTAATTTTTATGTTTTTCATTTTATTTCATAACGAGGAAAGCTGTGAATTATTTATGCCATCTAAAAAAAAAATTCTGGTTCTCGGACAATGGATTTAAAAAAAAAGGGCAATTAGGGTATTTATTTTTTGTTTTTATTTCCAATCCAACATGGGAAGGGTTTTTATATTTTGTTTTTATTTTCAGTGGTTTAAAAACATAACGCAAACCAGTTCAATTCTACTATTTTGGCAAACAAACAACACAATAGTGTTTACTCTGTCAACAGGCAGGATAGTCCACGAAACTATTTGTTTGGAACGTAACTACATTAAAACTGACGAGGACAGTGTTTTCACTCGTAGTCATGCTGAATTTTTAGTTTCGTTTTCGATTGATCAGTCATTCAAACGTTTGTCAAAACTCGTCCGCGTCACCTTGAAAACTTAAATTTGGCGGTAAATTTGAAAACAAAAATACAACGCAGCGACGATTTTTTTTTTCTGTACGGCAATAAAAACGTCCCATCTGCCGAAATTTTGAGGGGCGGCGTTGTCTGAGAACCAGAACTTTTATTTTATTTGGCCTTAGCAAATGTCCTGATGTTTAATTTATTACTTCCAGGTTTAATATCATCTTTGTACTCTTATTGTAGAGATCAGAAACCAGATTAAATTTATTTTTAATTCTTTATATATTTAACGAGGATTACTATCAGCCAACGGCTACAAGTAGCACTCCTTAACTATATATTTACACAGAACAGTTAGTGGTAATTCCCCAATATCACAATAGGTCTATTTTCCTTGTGATGCAAGACTAATATTAATCTCTCTTTGACACATTTCAGAGTGGATCGACACAACATGTAATGATAGGGGTACAACTTCTCTCTCAACTTGTCTGTGAGATGAATCAACTCAGTGAGGTATTTATTTGTATTTGCAATTACAGTAGTACCCTTCTTATAAGGCCACCCATTTTGAGCATGACAATTTAGGTACTATCTCAATATCTGAAATTTGGATTGACAACATGGGTGGCCTTTGATGGGAGCAGATTTATAAGAGGGGGACTACTGTATTAGTCATTTATGGCCTTAAGCTTACATAAATATCAGAAATTATTTGAATACATGTAATTCACACTAGGTTAAATATATTTTATGTATTATTTTCTTTTCATTATATACCTGATGCTAGGAGTAAGAGCATTACATTTTACCCATGTCTGTATGTCTGCTTGTCATATTTATATCTGTTTAATATATTGTTCATTTCTTCTTCAGAGAAAATAAAAGGGCACTATCTCTTTTGTGATGAAATAATCATGATTTAACATGTAAATTCATTTCACTATTGCTGACCTCACGATGAACACCGGTCCTCTGGCCAAGGATCAGAAAAATCTTTGTTCTTGTCAGTCAATTTTTCAGTTTTTATTTAGAACTATATAAAAATGAATTCAAGAATTTGATTCGTACCAGTAAATTCAAATTTTCATTTCGAGGACTGCTATTGACCTGATTACACAATATCTATTTATAGGCTGAGGCTAGCAGGTCAATCAACAAGCATAGAAAGATTGCATCATCATTTAGAGATACGCAACTATTTGAAATCTTCCAGCTATCATGTTCATTATTACGTACTGCTGTAGGCAATCTTAAAAGTATGAATTTTACAGATGACAGTCAGGTTAGTATTAATAGGGAGAAATCTATTAATGATTGTAATTAGTGGCAATCGTAAGAAATTTGATAGATGACAGAAGAAATGTATGAATATAAGTGTTACATCACAATCATACAGGAGATATATTGCGACAACGTAAAGTGGCCATTGCAAATTGCAGCATTTGTTGTTTTAATTCCAGTGATTGAATTGTAATCTAGGTAAGTATAATGTAAAAATGTTTCAGTAGTAAAAAACAACAAATGAAATCAAAATGATGGACAGTGATGATGCTACAAAGATTGCTGATCCTGTAACAAGGATGAACCAGAAGGTTTTTAGCATTATGACATATTAGAAAATTGTTAAATTTTAAGAGAAATAGACTTTCACCATTCGTTAAAGGACAGGAATGTCCCCCAAGATAGCCTGTTAAATTCGTGAAGATTCTCCACCAGTGATATGTTCACCTTTTACTGTGATGACAGGTCTTAATTGTGCAACTGCCAGGCAACCCTTACCTGAATAAAACTAAATATAGCTGAATGTTCTGATTTTTTGTTATTTTTATATGGAATTTTTCGGTAATGTTCTACGATAGATAATTTTTTTTATTGTAACATGGTTTGATATCCAGTGCTCTACGACTGGCACACAACTGTTTAACCTTTGATTTGATTGTAGCATGGTTTGATATCCAGTGCTCTACGACTGACACACAACTGTTTAACCTTTGATTTTATTGTAGCATGGTTTGATATCGAGTCACAGTGCTCTACGGCTGGCACACAACTGTTTAACCTTTGATTTGATTGTAGCATGGTTTGATTTCCAGTGCTCTACAGCTGGCACACAACTGTTTAACCTTTGATTTTATTGTAGCATGGTTTGATTTCCAGTGCTCTACGACTGACACACAACTGTTTAACCTTTGATTTTATTATAGCATGGTTTGATATCCAGTGCTCTACGGCTGGCACACAACTGTTTAACCTTTGATTTTATTGTAGCATTGTTTGATTTCCAGTGCTCTACAGCTGGCACACAACTGTTTAACCTTTGATTTTATTATAGCATGGTTTGATTTCCAGTGCTCTACGGCTGGCACACAACTGTTTAACCTTTGATTTTATTGTAGCATGGTTTGATTTCCAGTGCTCTACAGCTGGCACACAACTGTTTAACCTTTGATTTTATTATAGCATGGTTTGATATCCAGTGCTCTACGGCTGACACACAACTGTTTAACCTTTGATTTTATTATAGCATGGTTTGATATCCAGAGCTCTACGGCTGGCACACAACTGTTTAACCTTTGATTTTATTATAGCATGGTTTGATTTCCAGTGCTCTACGGCTGGCACACAACTGTTTAACCTTTGATTTTATTATAGCATGGTTTGATATCGAGTCACAGTGCTCTACGGCTGGCACACAACTGTTTAACCTTTGATTTTTATTATAGCATGGTTTGATTTCCAGTGCTCTACGGCTGGCACACAACTGTTTAACCTTTGATTTTATTGGTACATCAAATGATGAATCATCAGATGATCTCTGTACAGTACAAATTCCAACCAGTTGGAGGACAGGTATCATATTTTAAAGATGTTGTAACATCTTTATGAAATTATGAAAAGAAAGTTTTAACATTGATGGTCAACAATTCCACCAATATCAACAAAATGAACAATAAACTCTCACCTTAACTCATCAAACACAAATAAAGACCATGAAATGTGACGTTGGAAATCCAGGTACTGGCATGGACAGACACAAAAGTCTGGCAGGGTAAAACCGGTTAATGGGATCACAACCCTCCCCTCTTGATAATTGGATTTCCCCAACCGCAATAGTAATATAAGCAAATAATAAAAAAAACCTGCACAGATTCGCTTCCACTCAAAAAGACCACATACTATCACAAAAATGAATGACAACATAAACATGGACAGTACAATAGCAGGGTCAATGAATGCTTTTAATTTTTCAATTGGATGTTAATTGATCTGCTGTGATAAAAAGGAGTAATACAGCTCAGTACTCTTTCTGGATCCAGTGGTGTAGATGCATTGTATGGTTGTCACTTAGTTATGATCACCACCGCATCGGTGGTGTAATGGTTAGCGTGCTCTCCTCGAGTGTGTCAGAGGGCCCGGGTGGCTCAATAAGTTAGTTAGTTGGATTACCTAACAACTCGTACAAGCCTATCACCAATACGGCGTGGGTTCGCGCCCGGCTTTGTAAATTACAAAAAAGGGTGCACTCGACTGGTAGCCACAAGTGATAAAGTTTACCAGTTACCCATGGTCGGTGGTTCTCTCTGGGTACTCCGACTTCTTCCACCACTAAAACTGGTCGCCATGATATAGCTGAAATATTGCTGAAAGAGGTGCTAAACACCAAAAATCAAAATCAATCGAGTGTGTTAGATCGTGGGCTCGAGCCCCGATCAGGTCAAACCAAAGGCTATAAAATTGATATTTGTTGCTTCTCTGCTAAGCACGCAGCATTAAGGCGAAAGAGCAAAGACTGGTTTGCTCGGAATCCGGATAATGTGTCCGAGTGGGGCGACATTTCTATCCGTGGACTTATTTCAGTGAGCTAGCACTATAAAAATCCAACTAAGCGTGTTGGTCTAATACAAAGTGGGCCTCATTATCATCTCATTAAAAAATTAACTTGTTCTTGTCATGATATAGCTGAAAAATTGCTGAGTATGCGTTAAGCAACAAGTTGCCAACAACCACTCACTCACTCACTTGTTATGATCACTCTGTCATTAATTTAAATCACTTTATACGTATAGTTCAGGGCTTTTAAAAGTTTTTAAAGTAGGTGCCTACAATGACTTAAAGTAGGTGGCTATTTGTGTGTTTTGCTTATGTAAAAAAACGGTCAAAGTAGGAGGCTCAAGACCTTTAATAGCAGGTGGAATATAGCCGGCTTCCACCTACTTTTGAAAGCCTTGATAGTTTAAGATATACATGTATGACTTGGTTATTTGTTTATTTTAAGTGGATAAACACCAGGTAGAAATGAAAAAAGATTGACAGCTTTTGGTATGTTAAAAATGAAATAGAAATGAGTTTGGCTTTAACACAACATTTGACTTAGTCTGGACAATTTTAATAAAAATATATTATATTTTTTTGTGAAATTCTCCTTTAATGTAATTTTTGAAAGTATTGCATCATGAACATGTTTTATCTTTTCAGCATTTCTAGACCTGTCAACTTTAACCTTATTTTATGAACTATATTCAGGACTACCAGCCTCTCTCTCATCAATGGTTTGTATTATATCATTTAGATAACTGCAAGTACTTGTTACTAGTAAGCCAATTTCATTCAGTCATGAATTAGCTCAATGAATTCTTATTTCTTTTGTTTTATTATCCTGTAGGTCAGGTTTTAGCTGCGGAACCGTAGCCCTTTATGGTCCTTTTTTTTTTCTTTTTTTTTTTTTGGTGGACCATAGGGCTACAGATTTCACCCTATCAAAAATTTGCGAAACTGCGACCAAGATTTTGTCGCACCTTTCAACAGTAATTTTCACAACAAAATGCTTTGTGAGAGTGGAGTCATGTGGATATTTCGTTTCGTTACATATTTATCTATTGTTTTCCATATTTACTTATGCATTATTATTCATTTCTAGCCCAGTATCATAACAAATGTCTCGATATTAACTGATCCTGTCTACTTCGTTCTGCCATCTTGTCATTGTGGTATTCTTGCTTTGAGGTCGCATGACTTTTGAGAGATTGCTCTAACAGCAAAACACGTGTTCGGTTTGTTTAGGTTTTTCCGGAGGTTTTGCACAGAGATTTTTTTATCTGAAATAAAATATTTAGTCAACCTAGAGTGAAATATTTTACAAATATTAACCAGAAATGTTATTTTCTTCTATGATTATTCCAATTGAGGTGAACTCTCATTCAACTTTTTCAAGTTTTTCATGTAAACAAACCGAACATGTGTTTTGCTGTTAGAGTTATCTCTCAAAAGTCACATGACCTCAAAGCAAGAATACCACAATGACAAGATGGCGGAACGAAGTAGGCGGCATCAGTTAATATCGAGACATTTGTTATGATACGGGGCTAGAAATGAATAATAATGCATAAGTAAATATGGAAAACAATAGATAAATATGTAGCGAAACGAAATATCCACATGACTCCACTCTCACAAAGCGTTTTGTTGTGAAAATTACTGTTGAAAGGTGCGACAAAATCTTGGTCGCAGTTTCGCAAATGTTTGATAGGGTGAAATCCGTAGCCCTATGGTCCGCCAAAAAAAAGGACCATAAAGCCAAAAGGGCTACGGTTCTGCAGCTAGTCAGGTTTATACACTAGAATAAGCGTTTCAATAGGAGTTTTAGTGGTAAAATTGAATAATTCCAAAATGACGTTACCACACATAGGTTTTCGTTAGATGTTAAAAAAGGGCCGTCGTGGTAGTGATCATATAATAGTTGGATTTATAACTACCTATGCAATCAGTGCCTATCACCACTAACGTTGAGTGTGCGAATCCCCGTTCATGGCGAGATGTACTCGATACAACATTATCAGGGGTTTCAAAGTGGGCCGGTACCCGGTACTTTTACCCGCCTGAGATCGTGTATAGTACCGGCAGAAATTACTGAACCCCAAAAAATTAGCGGTGGTCAAAATCACAAGTACGATGGTCGATAGGCTTGTGGAATATTTTTCATAAAAAATTAATGATCACGTCAATTGCTGAATTCTCGCATTCAAATCGAACAACTGCGTCACGACCAAGTTGATGGGATATTCCCTGTTTTAAAAATAACTTCACCTTAGAATTGTAAATAGCAGTTTGCGCATGCGGTAAATAGATATGTTTTCGCCCCAATATCTTTTCATCCTTGTGTAAAACTCGGACCGGAACAAAGCTGACATCATTTCAAAATAAAAAAATGACCGATTACAAATTATGTTCAAACACAATTTAGTGTAATCTCCAGTAATATAAGTATGATCATTAAGTATTATGAATATATGACTACACAATATTTTGTGCGATTTTTTTTATCCATTTAAAACCCAGGGTCGAAACATTCTGGGGCGTACTGTCTTGCTCAACTCCGTCCATATTGCTTAACTTCCGGTATACAAAAATAAAAACCTATGGTTAATTTAATCACATATTTTGACGGGGCCCTACCGCGGTTGTTCACAGAAATGAAAGTGTGCTGAAAAACATTTTTAAAAGGGGGTACGAGGAGATAAGGGATAGAAAATTACTAGAAATCTTGAAAAAGGACCGGACGTGGCTCAAATACGAATTACATTGTAATGTCAAAACGCCGGCCCCCCTTTTTTTCCAAAATAATTTAACTTTTGTGTTTCAAATGTAAATAAATGTCTTCCCGCGAATCGTTTTTGTTCGAACATTTTTTTTTGCACATAAGTTGTGAAAGTAACAATATATATTGTTTTTGTTTAATAATATTTGTATTGAAAAATTAGAAATTTTATTAAAGATTGATGATTGCAAATTAAATTTATATGTTTCATCAAGGACGTTAATCTCGTTGAGATTAGGATTCCGAAGAAATTTTCTGTCTGTTCTTCATCCTAGGATTTCTGTCTGTTCTTCATCCTAGGATGAAGAACAGACAGAAAATTTCTTCGAAATCCTAATCTCAACGAGATTACAAGGACGTATTCTATATACGTCCTTGGTTTCATTAATTATGACACTTATATGTCTTGATCCTGCCAATGGTCTTTGATGAGTTTAATTACTGGTAATAAAGTAAAAAAAACACACAAGCCAAGGTATTGTGAAAAAAAAAATGACAAAGCCAACAAAAGAATTTTGAGAAGTTTAAGCTTTGATAACAATGGCTTGGTTGCATTATGCATGGTCTTCACTCTTGGTGAAATCTGAACTCTAAAGTTAATGGGATTTTTCTTTCAAAAACACTTAATGTTTTGCAGTCTCTGAAGTACATTTTTGGTCCACAAAATGCTAGATTTCAGGAGCTTCCGCCCCCTGGACCCCTTACGGCCCTCAGCCTAATTTTTTAAGGTACCTCCTAAAATTTAAGAAGTACCTCCTATTATAAAAAAACTTTGAAACCCCTGCATTATGTGATAAAGTTTGTTAGTGACTTGTGACAGGTCAATGGTTTTCTCCGGGTACTTCGGTTTCCTCCACCAATAAAACTGACGATATAACTGAAATATTGTTGAAAGTGGCATTAAGCACCATAAACCAACCAACCAACCTAGATGTTAAATTTTTTTTTTAAAGATACAACAAACATACATGGATAATGTTAATTGAATTGGATGTTGTTATAGATTATATACTTATTAAAGTATTTATTTTTCTATTTCCAGTCATTGTCATGTATAGTACAAATAGCATCAGTCAGACGATCATTATTTAATGGAACAGAACGGTCACAATTTTTAAATCAAATTGTTGTTGGTGTACGAAATATATTGGAAAATCCACAGGTAATTAGAATGAACTGTTCATATGTTATATTTCCTCTCGGGCTGTGTTCTAGGAATTCTGCCACAGTAGCTTTCCAGCGGAAAGTGCAAATCAAAATATTCACTTTCCCAGAGACCAAATTTACTTTCTCTGATCCTTTATTCATTTATTTCATGGCCAGATTTGATGTTTCTTAGATGAAAGACATCTAATCCACACAAGGCCACACAAAAAATATCTTCTATGAATTATTTTTTTATTAAAAACTAGGCTGTAAGCAAAATAAAAAAAATAAAAAATTGTTATGATAATCAGCATTACCCACTGGTTATTTACAATCCGATTTCTTCCTGAAACCTATAGAAACAAGATTGCATTTTCAATCCCGACAAATTTCAGAAGTGACAAAAAAAATTACAGAATTTTAAAATGCCACCATTTCCAAAAATATGAAAAGTGACAAAAAATTACAGTGACCAATGAATAAAAACAATATGGTACTAAGGTAAATCTATAAATGTATAACCTGCAAATTGTTTTCATTGTTTATTAACATATTTAAGAAGAAAAATCAGAGGGAGTGATATCTCTCTGCCTAGAATTATTTTTGGTGTGACTTAAGTAATAAACATGTTTATATTTCATTTTTTTTTTATCTTGTCTCTCCAGATAAATGTTTGTAATCTTAGATTATTTTTGTTTTCTATAGAGATCTTACATATGATTCTTTTTATTTTTAGGGTTTATCAGATCCTAGTAACTACCATGAATTCTGTAGGTTATTAGCTAGATTGAAATCAAATTACCAGTTAGGAGAATTAGTCAAAGTGGATAATTATTCTGATACCATTAAGCGTATAGCAGAATTTACAGTAACCAGTCTACAGGTATACATTGCAGTTCTAGATTTATAGGGGCCATCGTGGTCGTGATCATATTGTAGTTGGATTTACAAACCACTTATGCAATCAGTACTTATCATCACTAACGTGAGTTCAAATCCCGCCCAGGCGAGGCATTCTTGATGCAACATTATGTGATAAAGTTTGTAAGTGACTTGCGACAGGTGGTTTTCTCCGAGTGCTCCGGTTTCCTCCACCAATAAAACTGACTGCCACGATATAGCTGAAATATTGTTGAAAGTGGCATGAAGACACCATAAACCAAACCATCATTTTCAATACTTTGTTTTAAAGTAATATGAAAGGTAAATATCGTGGAATTTTTGGATTAAATATTTTCACTTAATATGTCACGTAATTTTAACTGAAATCAACTGCATAACATTAAAAATCTGCTCAAAAGCAGATTTTAAGAGCAAATCGCAAAATATTTGACAGCAGATAATTATGTTGTCCCGTACAGTAATGCAAAGGATATGCACGTGACCCAAGATTTGAACTCTTTCGGGGAGATTATCGCTCATGCGCAATGTTCAGTTGATGAGAAAAAATAAAAATATATTCCGTGTGTACCACATAAGAATAATTGCAAAAAAAAAAATTGGTTCACACTACATGAAACAGACAGATTCCTCAATAATCATTGTCAGGAATATGTGCGTGCTTGCCTCAGCATCCATGATTGTTTATCTTTTCTTCAAGAGGTCATGATCGGCAATCATCGGACCAAAACTTTTCTTCACGAGGTCATGATCGACAATCATTGGAACAAATCAACCGAAAGTTAATCAGTCCCCACGACAATGGCGAGGACGGTAAACATGCACACGGATTTGCAGATTTCTAGTTGCTGGGAACATATTTCGACTTGAAACATGCATGAATAGCTTAGTAAAGGTACCGCCGTATTCCAAATTGAATTTTCAGGGAAAAATTTTCTTCACCCAAAACTGGTGTAATATTACTTAAAGATAGTGGATGTATTTTTGTATTCCATATGTATTGTGTAACCATGACAACTGGTTCCAGATCACCCTCAGTAATAACTTCTATAGTGTTATTTCAACCTTTATAGAAAAAAATCCAATATTGACTTGTTAATTGTATTTGTTGTCTCTGATTCATCAATCAAAAGTGTCACACAATGCATACAAAATGACAAGAATTCAAGAATAAGTTTTAACAAATTCAGCCTGCTAAAATTTTTATCTTTCTTTAGACTACCTCTCAGATCATGTAAATTGTCTTTTTTTAGTTCACCTAGGCTAAGACCAAGTAAACTTTTGGAATCATTTAGCATCTGTCGTCCATTACTTTTTCACATTTTAATCTTCCACTGTCAAACCAGTCAATTATACAGAAGTACACCTTTCAGAGATGATGATCATTGGAAAGAGGAGATTCATATTTATACAAATGAAGTTGATCCTTTCTGGGGAGGGGCTAATAGGTGGCCAGAAAGATGAAAATAATTTATTCTGTTAATACATTTATGATATGTATCTTCTGATGGTAAACATAAATGTTTTTGCACAAGCATAAAGATTTTTTTTTTTTTACTATCCGCAAAACCGGAAAAAGTTGTTCCTGAATCCGATTCCGGTATTTCATTTTCGAAATTTCCTGTAAGCCGTCATTTGTTTTGAAGTTGTTTTATGAAGAGTTACGCAGTTTTCCTACCTTCTTTGCTCTCAATTTCGACAAAAAGCTAGCGGTTGAATAAATAAAACATTGCTGCTGATTAAACAACAAAAATGGTTATCCGAATTCTGTGTAAAAATTGATAGGGTCGCTAGCAAAAATTAGTCGGTCGGGTGACCGTAAACACATATTATTTTTTTTTTGCCTAATGAGAGAGTAACATGAAGTTTATTTTCCAAAAGTAATTTTCCTGTTGTAACATTAATGAGTTAATTCAAATATGTAATTTTATTTTCTTTGACTTACAGCAAATGTGGCAGTTTGCACCCAACAGTGTTCATTACCTATTGAGTTTATGGCAGAGAATGGTAGCTTCAGTGCCATATGTAAAGGCTACAGAACCTCATATGTTAGAAACATACACACCAGAAGTTATGAAAGCATATGTCATGTCACGTTTAGAGTCTGTAACCATGGTTGTTAAGTTAGTAATATAACAATGTATTTTTATATTAAATGATTTAAACCAGTCAAGAAAAAGCTATGAAATGATTTAAACCAGTCCAGGGAAAGTTTCTATATTCAATGACCACAAGATTTTCATAAAAAACTTGAAATCAGTCAAGGAGAAGCTTCTAGATTCAGTGACCTCTAGTTTCTCCTAATAACTTTGAAATTAGCACAGGTTTACTTAAACCTTATTCTTTAAAATAAAAATGAGACAAAATATCCACAAGCATGCCAACCATTTACCTCTGCCCCCTTTAACATGCTAAAGTGACATACATGTATATTTAAAAAAAAAGATGAAATAATATACAAACATTGTGTTTACTGAGTTTTGTTGAATAGTAAATATTTAAGAATTGGACATGGAGAAAAATCCACCCATACATTTTCTGTTTTAGATCATGATTTTCATTGTTGTGTAAATCATGTGAAAACATTTTGTAACAAGAAGTTTTACAGCAATAGTTAATAACATAGCCACATGTAAACATTCATGAAAAAACCAACCACATATTTTTGCATGGCTTAGGACAGGCACAAATATGTGGTTGGGTTAAACCAATTATAGTGGACCCACTGTTAGTTTACCCATGTTTCAATTGGTATTGTGTTAGGAGTTTAAAAAACTGCAATTGGAACTGATCTATTGAAGGAATACAATTGCCTTTGTTTACAGGTGAATCCTATTGTTGGACATTTAAACTTCTTATTGTATGACTGGAAGATAGAAGTCAATCACCCATTGATTAAAACTCCCCAGAAAAAAATTCAACTCATCTTATATATGTATAGATGTATATGTACATGACCTATAGAAAGAAATACTATCATTGAGATCTACCTACCCTGCAATTTTGAAGTAAATCCGATTACCCATTTTGGAGTTATTGCCCTTTTTAGCTCACCTGGCCTTTAGGCCATGTGAGCTATTGTCATCACTTTTCGTCCATCGTCCGTCCGTCAACATTTCACATTTTAATCTTCTCCTCAGAAACCACTGGACCAATTGCAACCAAACTTTGGTGGAATGGTCCTTGGATGGCCCCCTTTCAAAATTGTGTCCGGTGATCCCGACTTCCAACCAAGATGGCTGCCAAGCTAAAAATAGAAAAATGGGGGATGAAATTTTAATTGTCCATTGCTGCTTTAGTGTAAGTCAAAATGAGCTGAAATTTTAACTGCAGCTACATGGCAAGGAGTAGTTTAACATATATTCCGGGTTTTTCTGTGAAATTTTTCTTTCAGCCGATATATACCGATTATGCAAATTAGGCATATTTTGATAAAAGATCACATTTAAATCTTCTCCTCTGAAACCGCTGAACCAAATTAAACCAAACCTGGCAGGGATGGTCCCTGGGTGGGTCCCTTTCAAATTGTGTCCGACAGCCCCGCCCTCCATTCAAGATGGCCACTGTTACTAAAAATAGAAATTTCTTCAAATGGCCAAAACTGCTCTATTTTAAGCCAGAATGTGCCCAAATTTGAACTGTATAAGCATAATGATGAGCTTTTCAGCATGTATGACAGGATTTTTTATGAACTTTGAACTTTTGCCGATTTTGACCGATTATGGAAATTAGAAAAAAGGGGGGATGAAATTTAAAAAGAATCTTCTCCTCTGAAACTACTGAGCCAATATCAACCAAACTTTGCTGAAATGATTCTTGGATGGCCCCCTTCCAAAATTGTGTCCGGTGATCCCGACTTCCAACCAAGATGGCCGCCAAGCTCAAAATAGAAAAAAGGGGGGATGAAATTTTAATTGTCCATTGCTGCTTTAGTGTAAGTCAAAATGAGCTGAAATTTTAACTGCAGCTACATGGCAAGAAGTAGTTTAGCATATATTCCGGATTTTTTGGTGAAATTTTTCTTTCAGCCGATATATACCGATTATGCAAATTAGGCATATTTTGATAAAAGATCACATTTAAATCTTCTCCTCTGAAACCGCTGAACCAAATTAAACCAAACCTGGCAGGGATGGTCCCTGGGTGGGTCCCTTTCAAATTGTGTCCGACAGCCCCGCCCTCCATTCAAGATGGCCACTGTTACTAAAAATAGAAATTTCTTCAAATGGCCAAAACTGCTCTATTTTAAGCCAGAATGTGCCCAAATTTGAACTGTATAAGCATAATGATGAGCTTTTCAGCATGTATGACAGGATTTTTTATGAACTTTGAACTTTTGCCGATTTTGACCGATTATGGAAATTAGAAAAAAGGGGGGATGAAATTTAAAAAAATCTTCTCCTCTGAAACTACTGAGCCAATATCAACCAAACTTTGCTGAAATGATTCTTGGATGGCCCCCTTCCAAAATTGTGTCCGGTGATCCCGACTTCCAACCAAGATGGCCGCCAAGCTCAAAATAGAAAAAAGGGGGGATGAAATTTTAATTGTCCATTGCTGCTTTAGTGTAAGTCAAAATGAGCTGAAATTTTAACTGCAGCTACATGGCAAGAAGTAGTTTAGCATATATTCCGGATTTTTTGGTGAAATTTTTCTTTCAGCCGATATATACTGATTATGCAAATTAGGCATATTTTGATAAAAGATCACATTTAAATCTTCTCCTCTGAAACCGCTGAACCAAATTTGTGTCTGGTGGTCCCGCCCTCTGACCAAGATGGCTGCACAGCTGTACTTAGTTTAACATAGGACCCTATGGGAAATTCACATAAAAACCATCTTGTCTGGAACCAGTAGCTCAATTAAAACCAAACTTTGATGAAATAGTCATTGGATGGTCCTCTTCCAAAATGGTGTCCGGCAGTTGCGCTCTCCCACCAAGATGGCTACCACAGTGCAGTTGCGTTGTTATTGAAAGCAGCTTTGATCCAGGTGAGCGATTACAGGCTCCTGGGAGCCTCTGGTTTCATCAAATTTTCAAAATTTTAATACTTTTCGTCCTTTATTTCAAAAACTATAAGAGATAGATTTTACGTTTAAACTGCAAACATGTTCAACATGTCAAGATCTACCTACCCTGCAATTTTGAAGTAAATCCCATATATGTATTGATTAAAATACGGAAATATATTTATGATTTCAGAGATGGTTTAGATGACCCATTAGATGATTCAGGAATGATTACACAACAATTAGAACAAGTTAGTTTGTATTAATAAGTCAATATATCCAATCATCAACAGCCAAAAATATCATACTATCATTGTTCTTAGTGTGAAAATGATTTAAGATTGATACCAAAAGGTCAAAGTTTATCATATTGTATGTTTGATTTAGTCATTCCTTTTGTTTAAAAGGATAGTTAAACCTTGAATGTGTGTGATTTGGATTGTTTGTTCTTTTTAGTTGGTTTTACCTATTATAAATATTTTAACAAGGAATTCGTATATTAAGAATACAAGTTAACCCCAAATAGGCCATTTTGAAAATATAGCCCAAGCTTTTATAGGTTTGTAATATAAAAACATCCAAAGAAAAATATTTTTATTTGCACTACAATATATGGCCATATTCATATGAGTCTTCGTTTGACCTTCTACTGTGCAGAGGTACAGTTGTTATTCATTTAGAAAATGGTGACGAATGAAAAAGCTACCATAGATCACAGATTCAGCATTGAGTGGAGATAAATTTGAATTGGTGATACCTATGCTTATTTTCGGGGGATGTCGTGGTCGTGATTATATTGTAGTTGGATGTACAACTACCTATGCAATCAGTACCTATCGCCACTACCGCTGTGAGTTTGAATCGCGCTCAGGCAAGGTGTACTCGATACAACATTTATATTTGTCTGTGACTTGCGACAGGTCTGTGGTTTTCTCCAGGTACTCTGGTTTCCTCCACCAATAAAACTGACTGCCACGATATAGCTGAAATATTGTTGAAAGTGGCGTTAAACACCATAGCCCTAACTCTGCATATTATCGCTCAGTTATAAATATTGTATTTGCAGATATCTAGTATAGGCAGATGTGAATATGATAAAACATGTGCTTTGTTAGTACAATTGTTTGACGAGGCAGCACAGAGGTACCAAGAGCTTGTGTCCTCTGGATCACCTGGGGTGGAACTCACGATACAAGAAGGTAACTCTTATGCATCAAAATACAAAGGAAATAATAGCTAAACTGTTGTGATGAAGCAATAGTTTTCCTATTCTTAGCATGTTTTACTAGTTGGTTTAATTTTCATAATACTAAAATTATTATGAATATTTAGCCAACTGGTATAAAACACTGGTTTGCCACAGTGGTTAAATTTCTGCATGCGAATTCCCGCCAATTTCCTTTCGACTCATTAATGACGGAAATTAACAACTAGATTTATTTTTGACATTTTGCTGCTACCAGTGGATTACAATATTTGTCTGTTGTAGATAGTTATTAGTAGTTCAGTTTTTATGTCTTCAATCTTAAATAAAACCACAATGTTACTGTACACATGTATGATATATCATTTTTGTGAATAAAACATTACTTTAAAAATATAAAATAAAACAACATATTGATTGATTATTGCTTAATATCCAATGAGCAGTATTTCAGCTAAATTCAGGACAAAAATACAACATATATATTTGAATGATGCATATGTATATCATGTATGAAGCTTCTTGTTTTAGGTCGTTTATCATGGTTGGTATATGTGATTGGAGCTGTGATAGGAGGCAGAGTGTCGTTTGCTAGTACAGATGAACATGATGCTATGGATGGAGAACTGGCATGTAGGTTCGTATCTGTTTAATCCACATCTCATGTAGGTTCGTATTTGTTTTAATCCACATCTCATGTAGGTTCCTATCTGTTTTAATCCACATCTCATGTATGTATGCAAATAGGGTAATCCAAGTTTCTTGCAGGCTTCTATATCTTGTCCAAATTTAATGAAGGAGTGTGTCTATTGTCATTAACCGCCTGTGTAAGTGCATATTTATTGACATCCACATCTCATGTAGGCATCGACACCAAGCAATATCTTTTAGAGAATGCCAGAAGTATAGAATTCTAAGCTAGCTTTTCCAGTATATAGGATGTTAAAATACATCACAAATGTTTTTTGGATGATATGAGTTAGAGTATGCCACAATTACAGCAAGTAAAAGAAACCTTGTAGTATCTCTTTACCAGTGGTTGTTTTGTGTCCTTTAGAAAATGCAAAATTCTAACTTAGTCTGTGAAGTCTCCTTTTTCTTGTGAAAGTAAAACCATCCTCCGATATGCCCATCAAATTGTTTTAGCACCTTGTTTTTGTCTTGAATTTAACTAAAGTAATCCTGGCTTTATGTTGAATATTAAACAGAGTGATGTTATACTATATTTTCTTACTTAATGTTAAATAATAACCACAGAACAATATGCCACTATATTTCTTTTGTTTCAGAGTTTTACAGTTGATGAATTTAACTGATACCAGAATTGCTCAGGGAGGTTGTGAAAAACTAGATCTTGCCATTCTTAGTTTCTTTGAACAGTTTAGAAAGATATATGTTGGTGATCAAGTTCATAAAATGTCAAAAGTAAGTAATAAATAAACCCTTATATACTAAGACATGTAACTAAAGCTTTCATTGAAGAGGAGAGATATAACACATAAAAAACAATCTGAATATTACACACAAAAAACGCAATCCATATACCTCTAAGCACAAAAAACAACACCAATCCATATACCCCCAAACACAAAATAACGACACCAATCCATATAGCCCCAAACACAAAATAACGACACCAATCCATATACCCCCAAACACAAAATAACGACACCAATCCATATACCCCCAAACACAAAATAACGACACCAATCCATATACCCCCAAACACAAAATAACGACACCAATCCATATAGCCCCAAACACAAAATAACGACACCAATCCATATAGCCCCAAACACAAAATAACGACACCAATCCATATACCCCCAAACACAAAATAACTACACCAATCCATATAGCCCCAAACACAAAATAACGACACCAATCCATATACCCCCAAACACAAAATAACGACACCAATCCATATACCCCCAAACACAAAATAACTACACCAATCCATATAGCCCCAAACACAAAATAACGACACCAATCCATATAGCCCCAAACACAAAATAACGACACCAATCCATATACCCCCAAACACAAAATAACGACACCAATCCATATACCCCCAAACACAAAATAACGACACCAATCCATATAGCCCCAAACACAAAATAACGACACCAATCCATATAGCCCCAAACACAAAATAACGACACCAATCCGTATAGCCCCAAACACAAAATAACGACACCAATCCATATAGCCCCAAACACAAAATAACGACACCAATCCATATACCCCCAAACACAAAATAACTACACCAATCCATATACCCCCAAACACAAAATAACGACACCAATCCATATACCCCCAAACACAAAATAACTACACCAATCCATATAGCCCCAAGCACAAAATAACGACACCAATCCATATAGCCCCAAACACAAAATAACGACACCAATCCATATACCCCCAAACACAAAATAACGACACCAATCCATATAGCCCCAAACACAAAATAACGACACCAATCCATATAGCCCCAAGCACAAAATAACGACACCAATCCATATACCCCCCAAACACAAAATAACGACACCAATCCATATACCCCCAAACACAAAATAACTACACCAATCCATATACCCCTAAGCACAAAATAACAACACCAATCCATATACCCCCAAACACAAAATAACGACACCAATCCATATACCCCCAAACACAAAATAACGACACCAATCCATATAGCCCCAAACACAAAATAACGACACCAATCCATATACCCCCAAACACAAAATAACGACACCAATCCATATACCCCCAAACACAAAATAACGACACCAATCCATATAGCCCCAAACACAAAATAACGACACCAATCCATATAACCCCAAACACAAAATAACGACACCAATCCATATACCCCCAAACACAAAATAACGACACCAATCCATATAGCCCCAAACACAAAATAACTACACCAATCCATATAGCCCCAAACACAAAATAACTACACCAATCCATATAGCCCCAAACACAAAATAACCACCAATCCATATAGCCCCAAACACAAAATAACGACACCAATCCATATAGCCCCAAACACAAAATAACGACACCAATCCATATAGCCCCAAACACAAAATAACGACACCAATCCATATACCCCTAAACACAAAATAACGACACCAATCCATATACCCCCAAACACAAAATAACGACACCAATCCATATAGCCCCAAACACAAAATAACGACACCAATCCATATAGCCCCAAACACAAAATAACGACACCAATCCATATACCCCCAAACACAAAATAACGACACCAATCCATATACCCCCAAACACAAAATAACGACACCAATCAATATAGCCCCAAACACAAAATAACGACACCAATCCATATACCCCTAAACACAAAATAACTACACCAATCCATATAGCCCCAAGCACAAAATAACGACACCAATCCATATACCCCCAAACACAAAATAACGACAGCAATCCATATATCCCCAAACACAAAATAACGACACCAATCCATATAGCCCCAAACACAAAATAACGACACCAATCCATATACCCCCAAACACAAAATAACGACACCAATCCATATACCCCCAAACACAAAATAACGACACCAATCCATATACCCCCAAACACAAAATAACGACACCAATCCATATACCCCCAAACACAAAATAACGACACCAATCCATATACCCCCAAACACAAAATAACGACACCAATCCATATAGCCCCAAACACAAAATAACGACACCAATCCATATACCCCCAAACACAAAATAACGACACCAATCCATATACCCCCAAACACAAAATAACGACACCAATCCATATAGCCCCAAACACAAAATAACGACACCAATCCATATAGCCCCAAACACAAAATAACGACACCAATCCATATAGCCCCAAACACAAAATAACGACACCAATCCATATACCCCCAAACACAAAATAACGACACCAATCCATATAGCCCCAAACACAAAATAACGACACCAATCCATATACCCCCAAACACAAAATAACGACACCAATCCATATAGCCCCAAACACAAAATAACGACACCAATCCATATACCCCCAAACACAAAATAACGACACCAATCCATATAGCCCCAAACACAACATAACGACACCAATCCATATAGCCCCAAACACAAAATAACGACACCAATCCATATAGCCCCAAACACAAAATAACGACACCAATCCATATACCCCCAAACACAAAATAACGACACCAATCCATATAGCCCCAAACACAAAATAACGACACCAATCCATATACCCCCAAACACAAAATAACGACACCAATCCATATACCCCCAAACACAAAATAACGACACCAATCCATATAGCCCCAAACACAAAATAACGACACCAATCCATATAGCCCCAAACACAAAATAACGACACCAATCCATATACCCCCAAACACAAAATAACGACACCAATCCATATACCCCCAAACACAAAATAACGACACCAATCCATATACCCCCAAACACAAAATAACGACACCAATCCATATACCCCCAAACACAAAATAACGACACCAATCCATATAGCCCCAAACACAAAATAACGACACCAATCCATATAGCCCCAAACACAAAATAACGACACCAATCCATATACCCCCAAACACAAAATAACGACACCAATCCATATACCCCCAAACACAAAATAACGACACCAATCCATATACCCCCAAACACAAAATAACGACACCAATCCATATAGCCCCAAACACAAAATAACGACACCAATCCATATAGCCCCAAACACAAAATAACGACACCAATCCATATAGCCCCAAACACAAAATAACGACACCAATCCATATACCCCCAAACACAAAATAACGACACCAATCCATATAGCCCCAAACACAAAATAACGACACCAATCCATATAGCCCCAAACACAAAATAACGACACCAATCCATATAGCCCCAAACACAAAATAACGACACCAATATATATAGCCCCAAACACAAAATAACGACACCAATCCATATACCCCCAAACACAAAATAACGACACCAATCCATATACCCCCAAACACAAAATAACGACACCAATCCATATACCCCCAAACACAAAATAACGACACCAATCCTTATACCCCCAAACACAAAATAACGACACCAATCCATATACCCCTAAACACAAAATAACGACACCAATCCATATAGCCCCAAGCACAAAATAACGACACCAATCCATATAACCCCAAACACAAAATAACGACACCAATCCATATAGCCCCAAACACAAAATAACGACACCAATCCATATAGCCCCAAACACAAAATAACGACACCAATCCGTATAGCCCCAAACACAAAATAACGACACCAATCCATATAGCCCCAAACACAAAATAACGACACCAATCCATATACCCCCAAACACAAAATAACGACACCAATCCATATACCCCCAAACACAAAATAACGACACCAATCCATATAGCCCCAAACACAAAATAACTACACCAATCCATATAGCCCCAAGCACAAAATAACGACACCAATCCATATACCCCCAAACACAAAATAACGACACCAATCCTTATACCCCCAAACACAAAATAACGACACCAATCCATATACCCCCAAACACAAAATAACGACACCAATCCATATAGCCCCAAGCACAAAATAACGACACCAATCCATATAGCCCCAAACACAAAATAACGACACCAATCCATATAACCCCAAACACAAAATAACGACACCAATCCATATACCCCCAAACACAAAATAACGACACCAATCCATATAGCCCCAAACACAAAATAACTACACCAATCCATATAGCCCCAAACACAAAATAACTACACCAATCCATATAGCCCCAAACACAAAATAACTACACCAATCCATATAGCCCCAAACACAAAATAACGACACCAATCCATATAGCCCCAAACACAAAATAACGACACCAATCCATATAGCCCCAAACACAAAATAACGACACCAATCCATATAACCCCAAACACAAAATAACGACACCAATCCATATACCCCCAAACACAAAATAACTACACCAATCCATATACCCCTAAACACAAAATAACGACACCAATCCATATACCCCCAAACACAAAATAACGACACCAATCCATATAGCCCCAAACACAAAATAACGACACCAATCCATATAGCCCCAAACACAAAATAACGACACCAATCCATATACCCCCAAACACAAAATAACGACACCAATCCATATACCCCCAAACACAAAATAACGACACCAATCAATATAGCCCCAAACACAAAATAACGACACCAATCCATATACCCCTAAACACAAAATAACTACACCAATCCATATAGCCCCAAGCACAAAATAACGACACCAATCCATATACCCCCAAACACAAAATAACGACAGCAATCCATATATCCCCAAACACAAAATAACGACACCAATCCATATAGCCCCAAACACAAAATAACGACACCAATCCATATACCCCCAAACACAAAATAACGACACCAATCCATATACCCCCAAACACAAAATAACGACACCAATCCATATACCCCCAAACACAAAATAACGACACCAATCCATATACCCCCAAACACAAAATAACGACACCAATCCATATACCCCCAAACACAAAATAACGACACCAATCCATATAGCCCCAAACACAAAATAACGACACCAATCCATATACCCCCAAACACAAAATAACGACACCAATCCATATACCCCCAAACACAAAATAACGACACCAATCCATATAGCCCCAAACACAAAATAACGACACCAATCCATATAGCCCCAAACACAAAATAACGACACCAATCCATATAGCCCCAAACACAAAATAACGACACCAATCCATATACCCCCAAACACAAAATAACGACACCAATCCATATAGCCCCAAACACAAAATAACGACACCAATCCATATACCCCCAAACACAAAATAACGACACCAATCCATATAGCCCCAAACACAAAATAACGACACCAATCCATATACCCCCAAACACAAAATAACGACACCAATCCATATAGCCCCAAACACAACATAACGACACCAATCCATATAGCCCCAAACACAAAATAACGACACCAATCCATATAGCCCCAAACACAAAATAACGACACCAATCCATATACCCCCAAACACAAAATAACGACACCAATCCATATAGCCCCAAACACAAAATAACGACACCAATCCATATACCCCCAAACACAAAATAACGACACCAATCCATATACCCCCAAACACAAAATAACGACACCAATCCATATAGCCCCAAACACAAAATAACGACACCAATCCATATAGCCCCAAACACAAAATAACGACACCAATCCATATACCCCCAAACACAAAATAACGACACCAATCCATATACCCCCAAACACAAAATAACGACACCAATCCATATACCCCCAAACACAAAATAACGACACCAATCCATATACCCCCAAACACAAAATAACGACACCAATCCATATAGCCCCAAACACAAAATAACGACACCAATCCATATAGCCCCAAACACAAAATAACGACACCAATCCATATACCCCCAAACACAAAATAACGACACCAATCCATATACCCCCAAACACAAAATAACGACACCAATCCATATACCCCCAAACACAAAATAACGACACCAATCCATATAGCCCCAAACACAAAATAACGACACCAATCCATATAGCCCCAAACACAAAATAACGACACCAATCCATATAGCCCCAAACACAAAATAACGACACCAATCCATATACCCCCAAACACAAAATAACGACACCAATCCATATAGCCCCAAACACAAAATAACGACACCAATCCATATAGCCCCAAACACAAAATAACGACACCAATCCATATAGCCCCAAACACAAAATAACGACACCAATATATATAGCCCCAAACACAAAATAACGACACCAATCCATATACCCCCAAACACAAAATAACGACACCAATCCATATACCCCCAAACACAAAATAACGACACCAATCCATATACCCCCAAACACAAAATAACGACACCAATCCTTATACCCCCAAACACAAAATAACGACACCAATCCATATACCCCTAAACACAAAATAACGACACCAATCCATATAGCCCCAAGCACAAAATAACGACACCAATCCATATAACCCCAAACACAAAATAACGACACCAATCCATATACCCCCAAACACAAAATAACGACACCAATCCATATAGCCCCAAGCACAAAATAACGACACCAATCCATATACCCCCAAACACAAAATAACTACACCAATCCATATACCCCCAAACACAAAATAACGACACCAATCCATATACCCCCAAACACAAAATAACGACACCAATCCATATACCCCCAAACACAAAATAACGACACCAATCCATATAGCCCCAAACACAAAATAACTACACCAATCCATATAGCCCCAAGCACAAAATAACGACACCAATCCATTTACCCCCAAACACAAAATAACGACACCAATCCTTATACCCCCAAACACAAAATAACGACACCAATCCATATTCCCCCAAACACAAAATAACGACACCAATCCATATAGCCCCAAGCACAAAATAACGACACCAATCCATATAACCCCAAACACAAAATAATGACACCAATCCATATACCCCCAAACACAAAATAACGACACCAATCCATATACCCCCAAACACAAAATAACGACACCAATCCATATAGCCCCAAACACAAAATAACGACACCAATCCATATAACCCCAAACACAAAATAACGACACCAATCCATATACCCCCAAACACAAAATAACGACACCAATCCATATACCCCAAGCACAAAATAACGACACCAATCCATATACCCCCAAACACAAAATAACGACACCAATCCATATACCCCCAAACACAAAATAACGACACCAATCCATATACCCCCAAACACAAAATAACGACACCAATCCATATAGCCCCAAACACAAAATAACGACACCAATCCATATACCCCCAAACACAAAATAACGACACCAATCCATATACCCCCAAACACAAAATAACGACACCAATCCATATACCCCCAAACACAAAATAACGACACCAATCCATATTGCCCCAAACACAAAATAACGACACCAATCGATATAGCCCCAAACACAAAATAACGACACCAATCCATATAGCCCCAAACACAAAATAACGACACCAATCCATATACCCCCAAACACAAAATAACGACACCAATCCATATAGCCCCAAACACAAAATAACGACACCAATCCATATAGCCCCAAACACAAAATAACGACACCAATCCATATACCCCCAAACACAAAATAACGACACCAATCCATATACCCCCAAACACAAAATAACGACACCAATCCATATACCCCCAAACACAAAATAACGACACCAATCCATATACCCCCAAACACAAAATAACGACACCAATCCATATAGCCCCAAACACAAAATAACGACACCAATCCATATACCCCCAAACACAAAATAACGACACCAATCCATATACCCCCAAACACAAAATAACGACACCAATCCATATACCCCCAAACACAAAATAACGACACCAATCCATATAGCCCCAAACACAAAATAACGACACCAATCCATATAGCCCCAAACACAAAATAACGACACCAATCCATATAGCCCCAAACACAAAATAACGACACCAATCCATATACCCCCAAACACAAAATAACGACACCAATCTATATAGCCCCAAACACAAAATAACGACACCAATCCATATAGCCCCAAACACAAAATAACGACACCAATCCATATAGCCCCAAACACAAAATAACGACACCAATATATATAGCCCCAAACACAAAATAACGACACCAATCCATATACCCCCAAACACAAAATAACGACACCAATCCATATACCCCCAAACACAAAATAACGACACCAATCCATATACCCCCAAACACAAAATAACGACACCAATCCTTATACCCCCAAACACAAAATAACGACACCAATCCATATACCCCTAAACACAAAATAACGACACCAATCCATATAGCCCCAAGCACAAAATAACGACACCAATCCGTATAACCCCAAACACAAAATAACGACACCAATCCATATACCCCCAAACACAAAATAACGACACCAATCCATATAGCCCCAAGCACAAAATAACGACACCAATCCATATACCCCCAAACACAAAATAACTACACCAATCCATATACCCCCAAACACAAAATAACGACACCAATCCATATACCCCCAAACACAAAATAACGACACCAATCCATATACCCCCAAACACAAAATAACGACACCAATCCATATAGCCCCAAACACAAAATAACTACACCAATCCATATAGCCCCAAGCACAAAATAACGACACCAATCCATATACCCCCAAACACAAAATAACGACACCAATCCTTATACCCCCAAACACAAAATAACGACACCAATCCATATACCCCCAAACACAAAATAACGACACCAATCCATATAGCCCCAAGCACAAAATAACGACACCAATCCATATAACCCCAAACACAAAATAATGACACCAATCCATACACCCCCAAACACAAAATAACGACACCAATCCATATACCCCCAAACACAAAATAACGACACCAATCCATATAGCCCCAAACACAAAATAACGACACCAATCCATATAACCCCAAACACAAAATAACGACACCAATCCATATACCCCCAAACACAAAATAACGACACCAATCCATATACCCCCAAGCACAAAATAACGACACCAATCCATATACCCCCAAACACAAAATAACGACACCAATCCATATACCCCCAAACACAAAATAACGACACCAATCCATATACCCCCAAACACAAAATAACGACACCAATCCATATAGCCCCAAACACAAAATAACGACACCAATCCATATACCCCCAAACACAAAATAACGACACCAATCCATTTACCCCCAAACACAAAATAACGACACCAATCCATATACCCCCAAACACAAAATAACGACACCAATCCATATTGCCCCAAACACAAAATAACGACACCAATCCATATAGCCCCAAACACAAAATAACGACACCAATCCATATAGCCCCAAACACAAAATAACGACACCAATCCATATACCCCCAAACACAAAATAACGACACCAATCCATATAGCCCCAAACACAAAATAACGACACCAATCCATATACCCCCAAACACAAAATAACGACACCAATCCATATAGCCCCAAACACAAAATAACGACACCAATCCATATACCCCCAAACACAAAATAACGACACCAATCCATATAGCCCCAAACACAAAATAACGACACCAATCCATATAGCCCCAAACACAAAATAACGACACCAATCCATATAGCCCCAAACACAAAATAACGACACCAATCCATATACCCCCAAACACAAAATAACGACACCAATCCATATAGCCCCAAACACAAAATAACGACACCAATCCATATACCCCCAAACACAAAATAACGACACCAATCCATATACCCCCAAACACAAAATAACGACACCAATCCATATAGCCCCAAACACAAAATAACGACACCAATCCATATAGCCCCAAACACAAAATAACGACACCAATCCATATACCCCCAAACACAAAATAACGACACCAATCCATATACCCCCAAACACAAAATAACGACACCAATCCATATACCCCCAAACACAAAATAACGACACCAATCCATATACCCCCAAACACAAAATAACGACACCAATCCATATAGCCCCAAACACAAAATAACGACACCAATCCATATACCCCCAAACAGAAAATAACGACACCAATCCATATACCCCCAAACACAAAATAACTACACCAATCCATATACCCCCAAACACAAAATAACGACACCAATCCATATAGCCCCAAACACAAAATAACTACACCAATCCATATAGCCCCAAACACAAAATAACAACACCAATCCATATACCCCCAAACACAAAATAACAACACCAATCCATATAGCCCCAAACACAAAATAACTACACCAATCCATATACCCCCAAACACAAAATAACGACACCAATCCATATAGCCCCAAGCACAAAATAACAACACCAATCCATATACCCCCAAACACAAAATAACGACATCAATCCATATACCCCCAAACACAAAATAACGACACCAATCCATATACCCCCAAACACAAAATAACGACACCAATCCATATACCCCCAAACACAAAATAACGACACCAATCCATATACCCCCAAACACAAAATAACGACACCAATCCATATAGCCCCAAACACAAAATAACGACACCAATCCATATAGCCCCAAACACAAAATAACGACACCAATCCATATACCCCCAAACACAAAATAACGACACCAATCCATATACCCCCAAACACAAAATAACGACACCAATCCATATAGCCCCAAACACAAAATAACGACACCAATCCATATAGCCCCAAACACAAAATAACGACACCAATCCATATACCCCCAAACACAAAATAACGACACCAATCCATATACCCCCAAACACAAAATAACGACACCAATCCATATACCCCCAAACACAAAATAACGACACCAATCCATATAGCCCCAAACACAAAATAACGACACCAATCCATATAGCCCCAAACACAAAATAACGACACCAATCCATATAGCCCCAAACACAAAATAACGACACCAATCCATATACCCCCAAACACAAAATAACGACACCAATCCATATAGCCCCAAACACAAAATAACGACACCAATCCATATAGCCCCAAACACAAAATAACGACACCAATCCATATAGCCCCAAACACAAAATAACGACACCAATATATATAGCCCCAAACACAAAATAACGACACCAATCCATATACCCCCAAACACAAAATAACGACACCAATCCATATACCCCCAAACACAAAATAACGACACCAATCCATATACCCCCAAACACAAAATAACGACACCAATCCTTATACCCCCAAACACAAAATAACGACACCAATCCATATACCCCTAAACACAAAATAACGACACCAATCCATATAGCCCCAAGCACAAAATAACGACACCAATCCATATAACCCCAAACACAAAATAACGACACCAATCCATATACCCCCAAACACAAAATAACGACACCAATCCATATACCCCCAAACACAAAATAACGACACCAATCCATATACCCCCAAACACAAAATAACGACACCAATCCATATAGCCCCAAACACAAAATAACTACACCAATCCATATAGCCCCAAGCACAAAATAACGACACCAATCCATTTACCCCCAAACACAAAATAACGACACCAATCCTTATACCCCCAAACACAAAATAACGACACCAATCCATATACCCCCAAACACAAAATAACGACACCAATCCATATAGCCCCAAGCACAAAATAACGACACCAATCCATATAACCCCAAACACAAAATAATGACACCAATCCATATACCCCCAAACACAAAATAACGACACCAATCCATATACCCCCAAACACAAAATAACGACACCAATCCATATAGCCCCAAACACAAAATAACGACACCAATCCATATAACCCCAAACACAAAATAACGACACCAATCCATATACCCCCAAACACAAAATAACGACACCAATCCATATACCCCAAGCACAAAATAACGACACCAATCCATATACCCCCAAACACAAAATAACGACACCAATCCATATACCCCCAAACACAAAATAACGACACCAATCCATATACCCCCAAACACAAAATAACGACACCAATCCATATAGCCCCAAACACAAAATAACGACACCAATCCATATACCCCCAAACACAAAATAACGACACCAATCCATATACCCCCAAACACAAAATAACGACACCAATCCATATACCCCCAAACACAAAATAACGACACCAATCCATATTGCCCCAAACACAAAATAACGACACCAATCGATATAGCCCCAAACACAAAATAACGACACCAATCCATATAGCCCCAAACACAAAATAACGACACCAATCCATATACCCCCAAACACAAAATAACGACACCAATCCATATAGCCCCAAACACAAAATAACGACACCAATCCATATAGCCCCAAACACAAAATAACGACACCAATCCATATACCCCCAAACACAAAATAACGACACCAATCCATATACCCCCAAACACAAAATAACGACACCAATCCATATACCCCCAAACACAAAATAACGACACCAATCCATATACCCCCAAACACAAAATAACGACACCAATCCATATAGCCCCAAACACAAAATAACGACACCAATCCATATACCCCCAAACACAAAATAACGACACCAATCCATATACCCCCAAACACAAAATAACGACACCAATCCATATACCCCCAAACACAAAATAACGACACCAATCCATATACCCCCAAACACAAAATAACGACACCAATCCATATAGCCCCAAACACAAAATAACGACACCAATCCATATAGCCCCAAACACAAAATAACGACACCAATCCATATAGCCCCAAACACAAAATAACGACACCAATCCATATACCCCCAAACACAAAATAACGACACCAATCTATATAGCCCCAAACACAAAATAACGACACCAATCCATATAGCCCCAAACACAAAATAACGACACCAATCCATATAGCCCCAAACACAAAATAACGACACCAATATATATAGCCCCAAACACAAAATAACGACACCAATCCATATACCCCCAAACACAAAATAACGACACCAATCCATATACCCCCAAACACAAAATAACGACACCAATCCATATACCCCCAAACACAAAATAACGACACCAATCCTTATACCCCCAAACACAAAATAACGACACCAATCCATATACCCCTAAACACAAAATAACGACACCAATCCATATAGCCCCAAGCACAAAATAACGACACCAATCCGTATAACCCCAAACACAAAATAACGACACCAATCCATATACCCCCAAACACAAAATAACGACACCAATCCATATAGCCCCAAGCACAAAATAACGACACCAATCCATATACCCCCAAACACAAAATAACTACACCAATCCATATACCCCCAAACACAAAATAACGACACCAATCCATATACCCCCAAACACAAAATAACGACACCAATCCATATACCCCCAAACACAAAATAACGACACCAATCCATTTAGCCCCAAACACAAAATAACTACACCAATCCATATAGCCCCAAGCACAAAATAACGACACCAATCCATATACCCCCAAACACAAAATAACGACACCAATCCTTATACCCCCAAACACAAAATAACGACACCAATCCATATACCCCCAAACACAAAATAACGACACCAATCCATATAGCCCCAAGCACAAAATAACGACACCAATCCATATAACCCCAAACACAAAATAATGACACCAATCCATATACCCCCAAACACAAAATAACGACACCAATCCATATACCCCCAAACACAAAATAACGACACCAATCCATATAGCCCCAAACACAAAATAACGACACCAATCCATATAACCCCAAACACAAAATAACGACACCAATCCATATACCCCCAAACACAAAATAACGACACCAATCCATATACCCCCAAGCACAAAATAACGACACCAATCCATATACCCCCAAACACAAAATAACGACACCAATCCATATACCCCCAAACACAAAATAACGACACCAATCCATATACCCCCAAACACAAAATAACGACACCAATCCATATAGCCCCAAACACAAAATAACGACACCAATCCATATACCCCCAAACACAAAATAACGACACCAATCCATTTACCCCCAAACACAAAATAACGACACCAATCCATATACCCCCAAACACAAAATAACGACACCAATCCATATTGCCCCAAACACAAAATAACGACACCAATCCATATAGCCCCAAACACAAAATAACGACACCAATCCATATAGCCCCAAACACAAAATAACGACACCAATCCATATACCCCCAAACACAAAATAATGACACCAATCCATATAGCCCCAAACACAAAATAACGACACCAATCCATATACCCCCAAACACAAAATAACGACACCAATCCATATAGCCCCAAACACAAAATAACGACACCAATCCATATACCCCCAAACACAAAATAACGACACCAATCCATATAGCCCCAAACACAAAATAACGACACCAATCCATATAGCCCCAAACACAAAATAACGACACCAATCCATATAGCCCCAAACACAAAATAACGACACCAATCCATATACCCCCAAACACAAAATAACGACACCAATCCATATAGCCCCAAACACAAAATAACGACACCAATCCATATACCCCCAAACACAAAATAACGACACCAATCCATATACCCCCAAACACAAAATAACGACACCAATCCATATAGCCCCAAACACAAAATAACGACACCAATCCATATAGCCCCAAACACAAAATAACGACACCAATCCATATACCCCCAAACACAAAATAACGACACCAATCCATATACCCCCAAACACAAAATAACGACACCAATCCATATACCCCCAAACACAAAATAACGACACCAATCCATATACCCCCAAACACAAAATAACGACACCAATCCATATAGCCCCAAACACAAAATAACGACACCAATCCATATACCCCCAAACAGAAAATAACGACACCAATCCATATACCCCCAAACACAAAATAACTACACCAATCCATATACCCCCAAACACAAAATAACGACACCAATCCATATAGCCCCAAACACAAAATAACTACACCAATCCATATAGCCCCAAACACAAAATAACAACACCAATCCATATACCCCCAAACACAAAATAACAACACCAATCCATATAGCCCCAAACACAAAATAACTACACCAATCCATATACCCCCAAACACAAAATAACGACACCAATCCATATAGCCCCAAGCACAAAATAACAACACCAATCCATATACCCCCAAACACAAAATAACGACATCAATCCATATACCCCCAAACACAAAATAACGACACCAATCCATATACCCCCAAACACAAAATAACGACACCAATCCATATACCCCCAAACACAAAATAACGACACCAATCCATATACCCCCAAACACAAAATAACGACACCAATCCATATAGCCCCAAACACAAATAACGACACCAATCCATATAGCCCCAAACACAAAATAACGACACCAATCCATATACCCCCAAACACAAAATAACTACACCAATCCATATAGCCCCAAACACAAAATAACTACACCAATCCATATACCCCCAAACACAAAATAACGACACCAATCCATATACCCCCAAACACATAATAACGACACCAATCCATATACCCCGAAACACAAAATAACGACACCAATCCATATAGCCCCAAACACAAAATAATGACACCAATCCATATACCCCCAAACACAAAATAACGACACCAATCCATATACCCCCAAACACAAAATAACAACACCAATCCATATACCCCCAAATACAAAATAACGACACCAATCCATATACCCCCAAACACAAAATAATGACACCAATCCATATACCCCCAAACACAAAATAACGACACCAATCCATATACCCCCAAACACAAAATAACGACACCAATCCATATAGCCCCAAACACAAAATAACGACACCAATCCATATAGCCCCAAACACAAAATAACGACACCAATCCATATAGCCCCAAACACAAAATAACGACACCAATCCATATACCCCCAAACACAAAATAACGACACCAATCCATATAGCCCCAAACACAAAATAACGACACCAATCCATATACCCCCAAACACAAAATAACGACACCAATCCATATACCCCCAAACACAAAATAACGACACCAATCCATATAGCCCCAAACACAAAATAACGACACCAATCCATATAGCCCCAAACACAAAATAACGACACCAATCCATATAGCCCCAAACACAAAATAACGACACCAATCCATATACCCCCAAACACAAAATAACGACACCAATCCATATACCCCCAAACACAAAATAACGACACCAATCCATATACCCCCAAACACAAAATAACAACACCAATCCATATAGCCCCAAACACAAAATAACGACACCAATCCATATAGCCCCAAACACAAAATAACGACACCAATCCATATAGCCCCAAACACAAAATAACGACACCAATCCATATACCCCCAAACACAAAATAACTACACCAATCCATATACCCCCAAACACAAAATAACGACACCAATCCATATAGCCCCAAACACAAAATAACTACACCAATCCATATAGCCCCAAACACAAAATAACAACACCAATCCATATACCCCCAAACACAAAATAACAACACCAATCCATATAGCCCCAAACACAAAATAACTACACCAATCCATATACCCCCAAACACAAAATAACGACACCAATCCATATAGCCCCAAGCACAAAATAACGACACCAATCCATATACCCCCAAACACAAAATAACGACATCAATCCATATACCCCCAAACACAAAATAACGACACCAATCCATATACCCCCAAACACAAAATAACGACACCAATCCATATACCCCCAAACACAAAATAACGACACCAATCCATATACCCCCAAACACAAAATAACGACACCAATCCATATAGCCCCAAACACAAAATAACGACACCAATCCATATAGCCCCAAACACAAAATAACGACACCAATCCATATACCCCCAAACACAAAATAACTACACCAATCCATATAGCCACAAACACAAAATAACTACACCAATCCATATACCCCCAAACACAAAATAACGACACCAATCCATATACCCCCAAACACATAATAACGACACCAATCCATATACACCCAAACACAAAATAACGACACCAATCCATATAGCCCCAAACACAAAATAATGACACCAATCCATATACCCCCAAACACAAAATAACGACACCAATCCATATACCCCCAAACACAAAATAACAACACCAATCCATATACCCCCAAATACAAAATAACGACACCAATCCATATACCCCCAAAAACAAAATAACGACACCAATCCATATAGCCCCAAACACAAAATAACGACACCAATCCATATACCCCCAAACAGAAAATAACGACACCAATCCATATACCCCCAAACACAAAATAACTACACCAATCCATATACCCCCAAACACAAAATAACGACACCAATCCATATACCCCCAAACACAAAATAACAACACCAATCCATATACCCCCAAATACAAAATAACGACACCAATCCATATACCCCCAAACACAAAATAAGGACACCAATCCATATACCCCCAAACACAAAATAACGACACCAATCCATATACCCCCAAACACAAAATAACGACACCAATCCATATAGCCCCAAACACAAAATAACGACACCAATCCATATAGCCCCAAACACAAAATAACGACACCAATCCATATAGCCCCAAACACAAAATAACGACACCAATCCATATACCCCCAAACACAAAATAACGACACCAATCCATATAGCCCCAAACACAAAATAACGACACCAATCCATATACCCCCAAACACAAAATAACGACACCAATCCATATACCCCCAAACACAAAATAACGACACCAATCCATATAGCCCCAAACACAAAATAACGACACCAATCCATATAGCCCCAAACACAAAATAACGACACCAATCCATATAGCCCCAAACACAAAATAACGACACCAATCCATATACCCCCAAACACAAAATAACGACACCAATCCATATACCCCCAAACACAAAATAACGACACCAATCCATATACCCCCAAACACAAAATAACAACACCAATCCATATAGCCCCAAACACAAAATAACGACACCAATCCATATAGCCCCAAACACAAAATAACGACACCAATCCATATAGCCCCAAACACAAAATAACGACACCAATCCATATACCCCCAAACACAAAATAACTACACCAATCCATATACCCCCAAACACAAAATAACGACACCAATCCATATAGCCCCAAACACAAAATAACTACACCAATCCATATAGCCCCAAACACAAAATAACAACACCAATCCATATACCCCCAAACACAAAATAACAACACCAATCCATATAGCCCCAAACACAAAATAACTACACCAATCCATATACCCCCAAACACAAAATAACGACACCAATCCATATAGCCCCAAGCACAAAATAACGACACCAATCCATATACCCCCAAACACAAAATAACGACATCAATCCATATACCCCCAAACACAAAATAACGACACCAATCCATATACCCCCAAACACAAAATAACGACACCAATCCATATACCCCCAAACACAAAATAACGACACCAATCCATATACCCCCAAACACAAAATAACGACACCAATCCATATAGCCCCAAACACAAAATAACGACACCAATCCATATAGCCCCAAACACAAAATAACGACACCAATCCATATACCCCCAAACACAAAATAACTACACCAATCCATATAGCCCCAAACACAAAATAACTACACCAATCCATATACCCCCAAACACAAAATAACGACACCAATCCATATACCCCCAAACACATAATAACGACACCAATCCATATACACCCAAACACAAAATAACGACACCAATCCATATAGCCCCAAACACAAAATAATGACACCAATCCATATACCCCCAAACACAAAATAACGACACCAATCCATATACCCCCAAACACAAAATAACAACACCAATCCATATACCCCCAAATACAAAATAACGACACCAATCCATATACCCCCAAAAACAAAATAACGACACCAATCCATATAGCCCCAAACACAAAATAACGACACCAATCCATATACCCCCAAACAGAAAATAACGACACCAATCCATATACCCCCAAACACAAAATAACTACACCAATCCATATACCCCCAAACACAAAATAACGACACCAATCCATATAGCCCCAAACACAAAATAACTACACCAATCCATATAGCCCCAAACACAAAATAACAACACCAATCCATATACCCCCAAACACAAAATAACAACACCAATCCATATAGCCCCAAACACAAAATAACTACACCAATCCATATACCCCCAAACACAAAATAACGACACCAATCCATATAGCCCCAAGCACAAAATAACAACACCAATCCATATACCCCCAAACACAAAATAACGACATCAATCCATATACCCCCAAACACAAAATAACGACACCAATCCATATACCCCCAAACACAAAATAACGACACCAATCCATATACCCCCAAACACAAAATAACGACACCAATCCATATACCCCCAAACACAAAATAACGACACCAATCCATATAGCCCCAAACACAAAATAACGACACCAATCCATATAGCCCCAAACACAAAATAACGACACCAATCCATATACCCCCAAACACAAAATAACTACACCAATCCATATAGCCCCAAACACAAAATAACTACACCAATCCATATACCCCCAAACACAAAATAACGACACCAATCCATATACCCCCAAACACATAATAACGACACCAATCCATATACCCCGAAACACAAAATAACGACACCAATCCATATAGCCCCAAACACAAAATAATGACACCAATCCATATACCCCCAAACACAAAATAACTACACCAATCCATATACCCCCAAACACAAAATAACGACACCAATCCATATACCCCCAAACACATAATAACGACACCAATCCATATACCCCGAAACACAAAATAACGACACCAATCCATATAGCCCCAAACACAAAATAATGACACCAATCCATATACCCCCAAACACAAAATAACGACACCAATCCATATACCCCCAAACACAAAATAACAACACCAATCCATATACCCCCAAATACAAAATAACGACACCAATCCATATACCCCCAAACACAAAATAATGACACCAATCCATATACCCCCAAACACAAAATAACGACACCAATCCATATACCCCCAAACACAAAATAACGACACCAATCCATATAGCCCCAAACACAAAATAACGACACCAATCCATATAGCCCCAAACACAAAATAACGACACCAATCCATATAGCCCCAAACACAAAATAACGACACCAATCCATATACCCCCAAACACAAAATAACGACACCAATCCATATAGCCCCAAACACAAAATAACGACACCAATCCATATACCCCCAAACACAAAATAACGACACCAATCCATATACCCCCAAACACAAAATAACGACACCAATCCATATAGCCCCAAACACAAAATAACGACACCAATCCATATAGCCCCAAACACAAAATAACGACACCAATCCATATACCCCCAAACACAAAATAACGACACCAATCCATATACCCCCAAACACAAAATAACGACACCAATCCATATACCCCCAAACACAAAATAACGACACCAATCCATATACCCCCAAACACAAAATAACAACACCAATCCATATAGCCCCAAACACAAAATAACGACACCAATCCATATAGCCCCAAACACAAAATAACGACACCAATCCATATACCCCCAAACACAAAATAACTACACCAATCCATATACCCCCAAACACAAAATAACGACACCAATCCATATAGCCCCAAACACAAAATAACTACACCAATCCATATAGCCCCAAACACAAAATAACAACACCAATCCATATACCCCCAAACACAAAATAACAACACCAATCCATATAGCCCCAAACACAAAATAACTACACCAATCCATATACCCCCAAACACAAAATAACGACACCAATCCATATAGCCCCAAGCACAAAATAACAACACCAATCCATATACCCCCAAACACAAAATAACGACATCAATCCATATACCCCCAAACACAAAATAACGACACCAATCCATATACCCCCAAACACAAAATAACGACACCAATCCATATACCCCCAAACACAAAATAACGACACCAATCCATATACCCCCAAACACAAAATAACGACACCAATCCATATAGCCCCAAACACAAAATAACGACACCAATCCATATAGCCCCAAACACAAAATAACGACACCAATCCATATACCCCCAAACACAAAATAACTACACCAATCCATATAGCCCCAAACACAAAATAACTACACCAATCCATATACCCCCAAACACAAAATAACGACACCAATCCATATACCCCCAAACACATAATAACGACACCAATCCATATACACCCAAACACAAAATAACGACACCAATCCATATAGCCCCAAACACAAAATAATGACACCAATCCATATACCCCCAAACACAAAATAACGACACCAATCCATATACCCCCAAACACAAAATAACAACACCAATCCATATACCCCCAAATACAAAATAACGACACCAATCCATATACCCCCAAACACAAAATAACGACACCAATCCATATAGCCCCAAACACAAAATAACGACACCAATCCATATACCCCCAAACAGAAAATAACGACACCAATCCATATACCCCCAAACACAAAATAACTACACCAATCCATATACCCCCAAACACAAAATAACGACACCAATCCATATAGCCCCAAACACAAAATAACTACACCAATCCATATAGCCCCAAACACAAAATAACAACACCAATCCATATACCCCCAAACACAAAATAACAACACCAATCCATATAGCCCCAAACACAAAATAACTACACCAATCCATATACCCCCAAACACAAAATAACGACACCAATCCATATAGCCCCAAGCACAAAATAACAACACCAATCCATATACCCCCAAACACAAAATAACGACATCAATCCATATACCCCCAAACACAAAATAACGACACCAATCCATATACCCCCAAACACAAAATAACGACACCAATCCATATACCCCCAAACACAAAATAACGACACCAATCCATATACCCCCAAACACAAAATAACGACACCAATCCATATAGCCCCAAACACAAAATAACGACACCAATCCATATAGCCCCAAACACAAAATAACGACACCAATCCATATACCCCCAAACACAAAATAACTACACCAATCCATATAGCCCCAAACACAAAATAACTACACCAATCCATATACCCCCAAACACAAAATAACGACACCAATCCATATACCCCCAAACACATAATAACGACACCAATCCATATACCCCGAAACACAAAATAACGACACCAATCCATATAGCCCCAAACACAAAATAATGACACCAATCCATATACCCCCAAACACAAAATAACGACACCAATCCATATACCCCCAAACACAAAATAACAACACCAATCCATATACCCCCAAATACAAAATAACGACACCAATCCATATACCCCCAAACACAAAATAATGACACCAATCCATATACCCCCAAACACAAAATAACGACACCAATCCATATACCCCCAAACACAAAATAACGACACCAATCCATATAGCCCCAAACACAAAATAACGACACCAATCCATATAGCCCCAAACACAAAATAACGACACCAATCCATATAGCCCCAAACACAAAATAACGACACCAATCCATATACCCCCAAACACAAAATAACGACACCAATCCATATAGCCCCAAACACAAAATAACGACACCAATCCATATACCCCCAAACACAAAATAACGACACCAATCCATCAACCCCCAAACACAAAATAACGACACCAATCCATATAGCCCCAAACACAAAATAACGACACCAATCCATATAGCCCCAAACACAAAATAACGACACCAATCCATATACCCCCAAACACAAAATAACGAGACCAATCCATATACCCCCAAACACAAAATAACGACACCAATCCATATACCCCCAAACACAAAATAACGACACCAATCCATATACCCCCAAACACAAAATAACAACACCAATCCATATAGCCCCAAACACAAAATAACGACACCAATCCATATAGCCCCAAACACAAAATAACGACACCAATCCATATACCCCCAAACACAAAATAACTACACCAATCCATATACCCCCAAACACAAAATAACGACACCAATCCATATAGCCCCAAACACAAAATAACTACACCAATCCATATAGCCCCAAACACAAAATAACAACACCAATCCATATACCCCCAAACACAAAATAACAACACCAATCCATATACCCCCAAACACAAAATAACGACACCAATCCATATAGCCCCAAGCACAAAATAACAACACCAATCCATATACCCCCAAACACAAAATAACGACATCAATCCATATACCCCCAAACACAAAATAACGACACCAATCCATATACCCCCAAACACAAAATAACGACACCAATCCATATACCCCCAAACACAAAATAACGACACCAATCCATATACCCCCAAACACAAAATAACGACACCAATCCATATAGCCCCAAACACAAAATAACGACACCAATCCATATAGCCCCAAACACAAAATAACGACACCAATCCATATACCCCCAAACACAAAATAACTACACCAATCCATATAGCCCCAAACACAAAATAACTACACCAATCCATATACCCCCAAACACAAAATAACGACACCAATCCATATACCCCCAAACACATAATAACGACACCAATCCATATACACCCAAACACAAAATAACGACACCAATCCATATACCCCCAAACACAAAATAACGACACCAATCCATATACCCCCAAACACAAAATAACGACACCAATCCATATACCCCCAAATACAAAATAACGACACCAATCCATATACCCCCAAACACAAAATAATGACACCAATCCATATACCCCCAAACACAAAATAACGACACCAATCCATATAGCCCCAAACACAAAATAACGACACCAATCCATATACCTCTATATCTACTACTGTCAATGTGACAAGGGATACACATATAACAGAAAGTAATTACTGATGTTGTGATGTAATACAGAATTAAGAATATACTTCTTGGAAATATTAAAAATTGATTGTCTGTTTTGATTTGGTGAGTAACACGAAGGCAATGTGTTGTATAATGTGGTTTATCTTTCAGGTATACAGAAAATTATCAGAAGTGTTAGGACTAAGTGATGAATCAATGGTGTTAAGTGTCTTCATTGGTAAAATGTAAGTATATTTATGTTAACATTGTTTTAAAGAACAAAAAAGGATATTTGGGTACACAAATGTTTAGCTCGCCCACTATTACTGTTTTTGACATTTAAGAAGCTATAAAGGGGGAATTACAAAATTTTAACATTTATTTTTCATATAATTTTTATGTGGTTTACTTCTTTCATTGATTGTGTTGTGACCTTGGTGTAGTATGTTGATGTGATTTATCTATCTCGTACAGTTTCCGAGTGCCCGGGTGGCTCAATAAGTTAGGTAGTTGGATTACCTAACAACTCATACAAGCCTATCACCAATACGGCGTGGTTTGCACCCGGCTTTGTAAATTACAAAAAAGGGTGCACTCGACTTGCAGCCACAAGTGATAAAGTCTTACCAGTTGCTTGCCCATGGTTGGTGGTTCTCTCCGGGTACTCTGGCTTCTTCCACCACTAAAACTGGTTGCCATGATATAGCTGAAATATTGTTGAACTCCAAAAATAAAAAATAATAAAAATCAATCGTACAGTTTCCGAGAAGAACTGAACAGAATGGGACCAAAAAGTGCCAAATTCCAAAATTTGAACTTTCTTATTTTTCATCCAATTTTAATGCTTTTTGTATCGCCAGTTGATGAAAATCACTGAAGGCGAGATATAGATATTGCTTAGATCAATCTATTATCATACACTTTAGGCTCATCATACTGGTCCACACATCACATGGATCATGAAAGGTTGATTTCAGGCAAGCATGTGTCACATGATCTTGACCTCATTTTCATGGACTTTGTTAATTCATATGGACAATATGGTATAACAACAGGTGCCTTATAATATTGTCAGTTAATAGTATCATTACAGTCTTTGCCTTATTTTTTTTCATCTACTTGCCTGAAAGCCAAATTTAGAAAACAATTTCTTATTTATTCAAGCAAATTCTTTCATAGTTTTCACTTTTGTCCGAATCCAGTTTTACTTGTCCCAGGCTTCGGGCACGTGGGTTGGCGCGAAGACTCAATATCTGTGAACAACACAAGCTTCCACAAATAATACAGGGTAAGAACAGGTGCTTTGAAATGATCAGTATATCCTTATCTGTTCATTCACATATGATTTAAAGGTTGTAATCTTTACCAATCTTTTCATTAAAATATTTATGGTGTATATTGTAATATTTCTTAAGAAGACGGTTTACTGGCAATATAACCTCTTTCTTATGAGGCCGTCAAGGTCGTGATCGTATTGTAGTTGGCTTCATACAACATTATGTGATAAAGTTTGTCACTGACTTGCAATGGGTTGATGGTTTTCTCTGTGTACTCTGGTTACCTCCACCAATGAAACTAACCGCCACGATATAATTGAAATATTGTTGAAAGTGGCGTTTAACACCATAAACCACAACCATTCTTTCTTATGAAGAAAGATCACTAGTTTTGGGTTTTTGTTTGATGAAGTGTAATAATTGTTAGTGAATGAATTTTCATATCTTTTATTTCATTTTAAATTTTCAGAATAACAAATTTGAAGTATTGGGCCAGAAGTGAGCAGATTATTTCTAAAACATTACAGTTACTTAGTGATTTGTCAGTAGGCTACAGCAGTGTACGGAAACTCGTTAAATTAGAAGCCGTCCAATTTGTATTAAATAATCATACTGTAAGTATTAGCCTACCTATTTTCTACTGCAGCATTTGAAAAAAAAACCATGTCAAAATAGAGGATGTACCATTTTAAATACATGTAAATGCTCATTCTACATGCACATGTGTCGTATTCACAATCTACAGAATTCTACACCAAACTTGTCAAATTAGATGCTGTCCAATTACTTCAAGTAATCATACTGTAAAAATTGACATTTTAACGTATTATAGCAGATGGAAAACGAAAATACCCTTTCTTACAATTCAGCTAGAAAATATTAAAAATCTTTTATTATAATTGATTTAAATAATGTATGCTATATTTGCATCATGTTTGATATTACAGAGTGAACATTTCCCATTCCTTGGTATCAATACAACAAGTACCAACATGTCTGACATGAGATGTAGAACAACATTTTATACTGCTCTAGGAAGGTTATTATTGGTGGATCTAGGAGAAGATGAAGATAAATTTGATCAATTTATGATGCCATTAACAGGTATCCAATAAATAGCTAATATAATTTTAGACTTCAGTTTGTTTTCTTTTACCTATGTGAGACGAGACTGAATTTTAAGTTCTCAGAAACTCAATTGTAGGTCAACCGTCTATGATGTTACCAAGCAAATAAAGGTCTCATTTTTCATAGTACATTGCAAGTGAAACATATTTGGTCTTATTTTGACCAGCTACACCTGAGAAGCTTACCTTGACTTCATTTGTATGTAAATTGCTTTGAATTTTTGTTGATTAAGTTTTTATAGTCACCATACATTAAGATTTGAACATATTTACTCATTGTCAGGTATTGCAGAATATAGTATAAATATCGAAAATAAATCGCAAGTAACCGAACAATGCAGTAATTCACTAATTGGCATTAGCACATGAGTGATTTGTCATTATTGTTTAAAACGAACCTCATTGGAACCAACTTTTATATTCAGAATATACTGTTTTTTCCCGGGTTATATAGGTTAAAATTAACAAAGATTTCCTACATTGTGACTTTGTTTAATGTTCAGTTCATGATTCTGGTTTATTCAGAGTTCATTTTAGACAGGTTTCACTGTATTAATTGACTTCACATTTTAGACTTGCATGCTTGCATTTATGGCAAATTGAATGTTTAATAATTATACCACTGATCAACAGAGCTCCAGATAAGCTGCGTATTTGTGTTTTTTACGCTATTAAAACGAGTAAAAACGCATATATTAGGCCATCTAAAAAAATTTGTTCTGGTTCTCGGACAATGGATTTCAAAAAAAGGGCAAGGTAGGTAGGGTTTTTATTTTTTGTTTTTATTTCCAATCCGACATGGGAAGGGTTTTTATATTTTGTTTTTATTTTCAGCGGTTTAAAAACATAATGCAAACCAGTTCAATTCTACTATTTTGGCAAACAAACAACACAATAGTGTTTACTCTTGTCAACAGGCAGTCCACGGAACTATTTGTTTGGAACGTAACTGTACATTAAAACTGATGAGGACAGTGTTTTCACTCGTAGCCATGCTGAATTTTTACTTTCGTTTTCGATAGATCAGTCATTCAAATGTTTGTCAAAAGTCGTCCGCGTCACCGGCATGCTTGAAAACTTAAATTTGGCGGTAAATTTGATTTTTTTTTTCTTCAAAAATACGGCGCGGTGGCGATTTTTTTTTTGTACGGCAATAAAAACGTCCCATCGGCCGAAATTTTGAGGGGGCGGCGTTGTCTGAGAACCAGAACTTTTTATTTTATTTGGCCTTATCAGATCAGAGTGTACACATTATGCATACATATTGCTGTGTAATTAAACTTTCCAAATTCGGAGCGTACTTGTACGCTGTTAACGATAATACAGTCGTTTACATTAACAATACATTTTTGTCTTTGAGAAATTCCCCGTAATTACTTCCCTTTATACTTTTCGAAGGAGAGAGCGTATACATCCGAGGGGTACCGAATGTTTGCCTTTCTAAGCATCAATGTCAAAAGAGATCTGATTGGATGTTTACGATAAATCATCCAATCGCAGTCAATATTACAAATAAATGCGGTGCTCCTTATAAGGAGTGGTTTACGTAATAAGTAAGAACTAAAACGAAAGTAAATTTGGGAACACGTTGTTCATTGAAAATGAGCAAGAGCATGTTTTTCTAAACTTCTATTGTATTTTAATGTAGTACTTATGCAAATAGCTTGTCAGGGTGTGATGTCAGTTATATAAAGTAAACACAGAAGAAAATATTTACAACATTTTATTAATAAACATGACACAATCGTGTCAAATTAAACAGATATACATTTAACTTGCATCCTGCGTTTATTGAATAACACTTGTGTCAAACATAATTTTAAAAGTGTACATGTAAGCAATCTTTTCTGAAGTAGAGAGTACAATAGTGCAAAGGAAATATGCAAATACCCATCATTTTCAAAAGTAGGGGGTAATTACCCTTTGGACTTGAAAATTATCTGGAGCTCTGATCAATAACTTAAAGTATTTCTGTTGTAGCTGCTTTTGAATCTGTTGGTAACATGATGTCAGATGTTAATCTACAAATAAAATCAGAGGAAGCAAAGGTAATAACACTATATCACAGTTTAAATATTTATACCACATGCTAAGAAGTAGCAATGGGATATAATGCTTTTTACCAATCTTGTGATCCTCTAGATTTTTTGTGGGAGTCTAAATTGTCATCTGAAACGGTAATAAAATATGTCAGAGTAAAAATGATCTCTGTTTATTAAGAAAATGTAGTAAGGATTATTTCAGTTAAAGGTACTTGTATATGGAAGTCAGATGATGTTGATGTCTTCATGCCAACAAAAATTAAGTATTTCCACATTTAGTGTTTTTGGATTCAAATAGTAAAGACCCATTTATAGAAATTGTTTAAAAGTGCCTTTTTATTGGTGAAACAAAAACTAATAATAAATAAACATATAAAATAATAGCAGTTTTTAAAGTAGAGACAGACATTACCACTAGTATCGCAGTGAGTCTTATAGTGATACTGTAAATGTATGTCAAAACTAGTGTTGTTGTTTTTATTCGTAACATCATAATATGTTTGACGTCACACTGATGATTTTCAGCATCGGGGTCAGTTTGTTGGTACTGATGATTTTTAGCATCGGGGTCAGTTTGTTGGTACTGACAATATCACTATGAGAGATCAAAGGAAAAATAATTACTGATAAAACAAAGTATATTTATTAACTTTATTTAAAAGAAAACTTTTAATACATATGATTGTAAAATTGTATAAAAAGAAATGTTGAAAAAATGGAAATATTGATGTAATTTTCACATTTATTTCTATTGTAGAGATCCTTAGTTGGCTTAGCCAGAGATTTGAGAGGATTAGCCTTTGCTTTAAACACAAAAACCAGTTTTATGATGTTATTTGACTGGATGTATCCTTTACATATTTGTTGAAAATACCAGATTGTTCTAAAATCATTGTTGGATATTTGATTACACAGCCAATACATGTATATAGCAGGGCTGTTGTGGTCGTGATCGTATGGTAGTTGGATTTACAACTATGTATGCAGTCAGTGCCTATCACCACGAACGTTGTGAGTTCGATTCGCACTAAGGCGAGGTGTACTCGATACAACATTATGTTATAAAGTTTGTCAGTGACTTGTGGCAGGGACAATGGTTTTCTCCGGGTACTCTAGTTTCCTCCACCAATAAAACTGACCGGCACGATTTACCTGAAATATTGTTAAAAGTGGCGTTAAACCCCATAGCGCAACCCATACCTGTATATAGCAGTTTGTCTTATCTGTATATTCAGGCTGATTATTTAGATTGATAGCTGCTCATTATCTATCAGTATACACAACTCCTTTTTCTTTTGGAAAATTGACTCATTTTCTGGAGGAATTTTATTTTGACAATGTAACAGAGCAACTAAAAATTACAGTTTTATGGTAATATTTAAAGCTACATGTCCCATCCACAGAAATATCAGTATAACAGGAGACATGTATAGCTTGACAATGTTAATCTCTCTTGTTTATTATCACACAGTTGTAAATTTTCCTTGATTTAATAGAACTAATTAACATTAGGCCAAACAAAATAATATGTGTGTTTACTGTCACATGTCAAAAAAATCTAGGGTCGGACGGTCAGCATTAATTATTATTTTTTTTTTATTTTTATTTTTTTTTTACTATCGGCAAAACCGGAAATAGTCGTTCCCGGTTCCGGAATCTGATTCCGGTATTTCATTTTCGAAATTTTCGGTAAGCCGTCATTTGTTGAAGCTGTTTTATGACGAGTTACACAGTTTTTCTACCTTCTTTGCTCTCAATTTAGATAAAAAGCTAGCGGTTGAATAAATAAAACATTGCTGCTGATTAAACAACAAAAATGGTTATCCGAATTCTGTGTAAAAATTGATAGGGTCGCTAGCAAAAATTAGTCGGTCGAATAATTGTCGATAAAAAAGGTTAGGGTCGGTCGGGTGACCGTAAACACACATATATTTTTTTTTGGCCTTGGGTCTTTCTTTTTTTTTTCATGGATCACTTGATGAAAACAATTCTATTTAATTCAAAAGTATTAGACCTATATACATGTAGCATTGGTTTCAGCTAAGAATCATAATTTAAAATCTTTGACAAATACTGACATACATTTACAAGTGTGAAGTGATAAAGAATAACTGCAGTTTTGAAGGTTGAGACGGACATTACTACTAGTATCGCAGAGAGTGTGAGCTTCGACAATAGTGATACTATACATGCATGTTGAAACCTTCAAAACTTTATAGTAACAGAGTGACTTTGTTTAAACTTACAATATCACTTGGTGAGATCAAAGGAAAAATGTCCAAATTACAGATAAAATTTCATCTGAAAATGGAGATTTACATTCTTACATGTAGTATCAATTTAAAATCATAGCAAGCCTTAACTTGGTACAGATATCCAGCATATACCCCAGTCTTACATAGAGCCATAGAACTGTGGTACCCACAACCAGCGGTTACTACACCTCTATTAAAACTTGTAACAGAGTTAGCTCAAAGCAGGTATACTTATTTATTTATTTATGCACAAATTAATATGATTTGTATTCATGTTTATGTTGTTTGAAATACAAAGAAATATATCTTTTAATATTGATTGAAAATTTTAAAAAGTTATAGAAGTTTTTAATGTCTTAATTTCTGTCCCTTCTTAAATGTTATGAAATCATCTTTTAAATTGTTTCAATCTTTGTAGAATACACACTTGTCAATAGTGATATGACAGTTTATGCTAATGAGGTATAACTTTTTATTTTAAGGTCGCAGCGACTGATGTTTGATGTTTCGTCGCCCAATGGATATTTATTGTTTAGAGAAGTTAGTAAAATGATAGTTAGTTATGGTATGTATGTACAGCTACATGTATTTGGTGTCCATACAGGGGTCGTGATTGTGTGGTAGTTGGATTTACAACTACATGTGCAATCAGTGCCTATCACCACTAAGGTTGTGAGTTTGAATCTTGCTCAAGGCAAGGTGTACTCGATACAACATTATGTGTCAGTGGTTTTCTCCGGGTACTTGGATTTCTTCCACTAATAAAACTGACCGCCACAATATAACTGAAATATTGTTGAAAGTGGCATTAAACACCATAACCCTAACCCTTGGTGTCCATACATGTACATTCACAATATATATATACATGCATTGTATACACAGAAGATCGGCATTGTCATGGGCAACAAAACTATTCCAAAGGGTTTGATGAATTGATTATTGCTAAACGTCCAGTGAGCAGTATTTCAGCTATATTCAGGACAAGAACAAGTTCAATAATATATAAAAACTATATAGAAATGAGGGAGGGATGGACAAACGGGTCAGCAATTTTTGACTGCCACTGAAAAAATATATGGAGAGTTGGGTAGGGCTGAAAAATTCAGTCTTTTGTAGAGGCTACAATGCACAAAAACATTACTTTTTTTAATCTACAAAAGAGGTCTTTAGCAACCAAGGAAGCTTTGCACTCTCCAAACTACTATGATTCATGGTTAGGCTTTCTATATTATAACCTGATGCCCCCCATCGAGAGGACTCCTTTTATCTGCCACCCAGAGAAGCGCTGAGCAGCTGTGTGAGTTTGAGGCCAGGGAACCTTTTGCCAGTACCCAGTATTTCAAATGTTTATTTAATAATGTGAATTAATGAATGTATATTTAGTTATATTGTGTGAAGTTGCCATACATTGATATATTTAATATTTACAAGAAGTTTTGAGTAGATATTAAGGATTTTATCCTGCACTAGTTTTATTTACACAGTCTAATTGTGTTGACTTGATAATTTTGTGTATCATATGGTTACTGACAAAAATATAATGTTTCTTGTACCTGATTCATGTACAGCCATCGGGAAGAAATATTAACAGTATATAAGCACCGGACGTGACAGAGAATACCATTGAAAATTATTAGAATGACAGTTATTTCTGCTCTTTTCAGGCAGTTGTTTTGGACTTTTTGATATTGCAGAATAAACACAATATATGTACATTGTTGGTAAAAATCAAATTACTTGCACTTGTTGCAAAACATGCCAGAAAAGATTACCAAAGGCATGTTTTTCTATCTGTTTCAAAAGTTTGTACCAATAAATTGTATATTTTCCGACAGTGCACATATATAGTTAGTTCAAGACCTGCTGTGAAAACTTTGTATGTTTCAGTCAATTCAAGAATTTAAAAATTCCTATGAATAGCTTGTCATTACTAAGATGAGAACAAAAAAGTTGATTTCAGTTAAATAGTTTTAGATGATTTATTGTAAAATTGTAAAAATATTCTGAACATTTTTATTTTCAGTGATTGGAGGTGAGACATGATTGTTCTTTTTGTTGATATTAGTTGAATTGTTAAACCTGTTTGAACCTTCTTTTCATAATAATCTGTTTTGTTACAATCTGCTATTTCAGTTAAAAAAAAATGACAAAAATTGTTTTAAAATAAATTCAATTAGGATATTATTTGGTTTTAATGGGAAAAATACCTTAAAATCTTGAAAATTTGAAGATTTAAAAAAAAAACCAGCTAAACAGTTATTCTTCATTTTAAATTGTACAATATATATTTGATCTGTTTCAGGTTCCAGAGTTCTTTCAATAGGTGATGTTCCTAAGGACCAAATATATTCTATGAAGTATCCTTTTTAACACTGAAAAAAAAAAATCAGGAATTGCCAGAGAAATCGAGGCATCTTTGGTATTCGAACAATCGTGTTTAATCAACACTGTTTTTTAATGTTCACCCAGTAAACTATAATGCCCATTTGTACCGGTCAGATATATAGTATTAATTAAATTAGAGAGATGTTCCTTTGGAATGTAAGGTAAAAATGAAAAACAAAAAATACCATTCTGTCGAAACAGTTCAAACTCCAATCAGAAAATCGTAGAAAGAGGCAAAATCGATATCACACACATACATACACATGACCGCTCATTTTCCTATCTTTGCACAGGTACTTCAATATATAAAAAAAATGGCCTGGTTAATCGAGGTTTATTCGAATCGGAGAAAAAATTGCCCGTAGTATTTTATACAATACCTTAACAGTAATCAGATTAAAAGGAATATCTATATGTTTTTCTATGTTAAAGGCAGCTTTATGTGGAAACTATGTTAATTTTGGTGTGTTCAGACTGTATGGCGATGATGCATTAGATGATGTGTTGAATATGTTTGTTAAGTTACTGCTGTCTGTCTCTCAAAGAGATTTAATGGTAAGGTATAGCCCTGTAGTAAATCACATCCTATTTTATATTACTCAAAAGTAGAATACACAAACAACAGGTCGTGGTGGTAATGCTGTGGTAGTTGGATTTACAACTACCTCTGCAATCCATGCCTATCACCACTAAGGTTGTGAGTTCGAATCCTACTCCTGACAAGGTGCACTCTATACAAGATTATGTGATGAAGTTTATCAGTGACTTGCGACAGGTCGGTGGTTTTCTCCGGGTTTCCTCCACCAATAAAAGTGACTGACACGATATAAATGAAATATTGTTGAAAGTGGCATTAAACACCATAAACCAAACCACAAATAATATGTCCTATGTTTAAATGGAGGTAATAAAAAGTAGCTTTAGGCTAATTGATTTGTTCTGAATATATGCTAAGTTTTTGTGAGTGAAGTACAGAGTTTACACAACTTGTATATTTCATTCTAAAAGAAATACCTATATTTTCATGTTCATAACTTTTTTTCTCGATTTTATTATCAACATTATATTTTCCCAAAGGCAATGTGAGCTTTTGACATCACTTGGCGTCCGTCGTCCGTTGTCCGTTAACTTTTCACATTTTAATCTTCTCCTCTGAAACCCCTTAGCCAAATGAACTGAAACTTGGTAGGAAGCATCTATGGAAGGTCCTCTATAAAGAATGCTCATTTCGTCCAGATCCGTTTACAAACATGGCCGCCACAGGCCATTCTTGTTTCTGATTGGTTGATTTAAAAAAAATCTTCTCCTCTGAAACCGCTTTCCCAAATGAACTGAAATTTGGTAGGAAGCATCTATGGAAGGTCCTCTATAAAGATTGCTCATTTTGTCCCGATCCATTAACAAACATGGCCACCACAGGCAATTCTTGTCTCTGATTGGTCAATTTTTTTAATTCTTCTCCTCTGAAACCGCATGGCCAAATGAATCAAGACTTGGTAGGAAGCATCCTTGGAAGGTCCTCTATAAAAATTGCTCATTTAGTTCCGATTCCGTTAACAAACATGGTTACCACAGGCAATTCTTGTTTCTTATTGGTTGATTTCTAAAAAATCTTCTCTGAAACCACTTTCCCAAATGAACTGAAATTTGGTAGAAAGCATCTATGGAAGGTTCTCTATAAAGGTTGGTCATTTCGTCCCGATTCGCTAACAAACATGGCTGCCGCAGGCAATTCTTGTTTCTAATTGGTCAATTTCTAAAAATCTTCTTCCCTGAAACTGCTTAGCCAATTGAACCAAAACTTGGTAGGAAGCATCTATGGAAGGTCCTCTATAAAGATTGCTCATTTCATCCCAATCTGTTAACAAACATGGCTGCCATAGGCAATTCTTGTTTCTGGCTGGTTGATTTCTAAAAATCTTCTTCTCTGAAACTGCTTGGCCAAATGAACCGAAACTTGGTGGGAAGCACCTATGGAAGGTTCTGTATTAAGTTTCCTCAAAGCAGAATGAAAGGTGAGCGACACAACTGAGCCTCTAGTTATTATCAACATTTATGAATTTATTAACATAACATAAAAGATGGTAACAGTCTTGTCTATAACATGAAGCCACTATCCAATGACATCACAGTTACTTAAGATATAATTATTCTATTGTAGGATTATCCCAAACTTAGTCAGAATTATTATGGATTATTAGAATGTTTAGCTAATGACCACATGTCATTCATAAGTAACCTAGAACCTCAAGTGTTTTTGTATATACTGTCTACAATATCAGAGGGACTTACTGCATTAGGTATGTATATTTTAATAATGATGATTAATAGAATCACCAGCAATGGAGTTGTATACTGGTTTCAAAGTGTTGTCAGTCTGTAGACACAATCCTGTCCAGAAGAGAATTTTTTTTTGTCTTTAGACCCAATGACTTCATATTGTGTATGTGTATGCATTTGAACTTGGCATTGTGTCTCATGTAAGAATAAGGTCACCTTGACCTTTGACCACAAGGTCAAATAATTTATTTTGTGTCTTAAAATTTTTTATCTGGTAATTGTGTGATTTTGATTACTAATAAAGGGGGTCAAATAAACTTCAGTGTTTTTTAGTTATAGATCTAATAAAGCATTTCTGGTACCTGATTCATGTAGAGCGACAGAAAGAAAAAGTAATAGTATAAGCGCTGATGTCACATATGACGCCAATGAAAAGGATTAGAACTACTCTATTTTCAGACAATTTGGCAGTTGTTTTGGACATTTTGATATTGTAAGATAAACACAATATACGTACATTGTCGTTAAATATATAATTAATTTGCACTCGCTGCTAAACAGGCTAGATAAGCTCGCCAAAGGTTCGCTTTTCTACCTGATTCTATAGATCGTACAATTTTTTTTTTTATTGTATATGTCTGTGACAGAACTTTGTTAGCTTAATGCTCAATGCCTTCATATTTTGTATGTTTATGTATTACGCCATGGCTGAATGCTGAATATAAGAATAAAAATAACTGTGACCTTTGACCACAAGGTCAAATAATTCATTTTTTATGGTACAAGTTTCTCATGTGTGTATATATGTATTAGGTCATGACAGAGTGTCACACAGACTTGAGGTAATCATAATCTGTAATTGTAAGCAGTTACAATATTCTAATAAATATTTTGAATGATAAATTATAGAACATCAGGCTTTGTTTCTTAATTACAAAAAATCACATCAAGATGTAGAGAAAAAAAAATTATGAATAAACCTCAATTCTGTATATGCCCTGTTGAAATCGTTGCAATGTGAATATTAAAAAAAAATATAATCATTTTCATTTCTTTCAAGAGTTTTAATGAAAAATAGCAATCAAAATACTATTCATCATTTGTTTTGCTTGAATTGGAATTTATATTGAAATATCAATTGGCACTGGTTTTCTCCGGGGACTCCGGTTTCCTCCACCATTAAAACTGACCATGATATAACTGAATATATTGTTGAAAGTGGTGTTAAGCACAATAACCCTAACTCAAATATCAATTTGGAGAATTTCAATTCTAGCAAAACAAATTACTGGTGTTACTATATATGTAGTGTATCTTTGTTGTGTAATGATATAAATATTTATGTTGTAGATACCATGGTTTGTACAGGGTGCTGTGCCACATTAGATACCATAATTACCTACTTATTTAAAAGATTGACGAGCAAAAAGAAAAAAAATTCCCCAGGAGCTGTCCGTGATAGTGAAGCATTCCTTAGAATTTTAGAATTACATCCAGACATTCTACAACAGGTAAGCAGCATCTCAGCTCTTTAATACGTGAGGGTCGTTATCGTATGGTAGTTAGAATTACATCCAGACATTCTACAACAGGTAAGCAGCATCTCAACTCTTTAATACGTGGGGGTCGTTATCGTATGTAGTTAGAATTACATCCAGACATTCTACAACAGGTAAGCAGCATCTCAACTCTTTAATACATGAGGGTCGTTATCGTATGTAGTTAAAATTACATCCAGACATTCTACAACAGGTAAGCAGCATCTCAACTCTTTAATACGTGGGGGTCGTTATCGTATGTAGTTAGAATTACATCCAGACATTCTACAACAGGTAAGCAGCATCTCAACTCTTTAATACGTGGGGGTCGTTATCGTATGTAGTTAGAATTACATCCAGACATTCTACAACAGGTAAGCAGCATCTCAGCTCTTTAATACGTGGGGGTCGTTATCGTATGGTAGTTAGAATTACATCCAGACATTCTACAACAGGTAAGCAGCATCTCAGCTCTTTAATACATTGGGGTCGTTATCGTATGGTAGTTAGAATTACATCCAGACATTCTACAACAGGTAAGCAGCATCTCAACTCTTTAATACGTGGGGGTCGTTATCGTATGTAGTTAGAATTACATCCAGACATTCTACAACAGGTAAGCAGCATCTCAACTCTTTAATACATGAGGGTCGTTATCGTATGTAGTTAAAATTACATCCAGACATTCTACAACAGGTAAGCAGCATCTCAACTCTTTAATACGTGGGGGTCGTTATCGTATGTAGTTAGAATTACATCCAGACATTCTACAACAGGTAAGCAGCATCTCAACTCTTTAATACGTGGGGGTCATTATCGTATGTAGTTAGAATTACATCCAGACATTCTACAACAGGTAAGCAGCATCTCAGCTCTTTAATACGTGGGGGTCGTTATCGTATGGTAGTTAGAATTACATCCAGACATTCTACAACAGGTAAGCAGCATCTCAGCTCTTTAATACGTTGGGGTCGTTATCGTATGGTAGTTAGAATTACATCCAGACATTCTACAACAGGTAAGCAGCATCTCAGCTCTTTAATACGTGGGGGTCGTTATTGTATGGTAGTTAGAATTACACCTTCCTATGCAATCAGAACCCATATCACCACTAAAGTTATGAGTTTGAATCCCGCTCGGGCGAGGTGTACTCGATACAACATTATGCGATAAAGTTTGGCAGTGACTTGCCGCAGGTTGGTGGTTTTCCCTGGGTTCTCTGGTTTCCTCCACCCATTAATTTGACAGCTACGATATAACTGAAATATTGTTGAAAGTGGCATTAAACACCATAAACCAAACCAAAGCATATTCCTTATATTTTAATGTTTACAACATGAGACTATTTGAATTTGTCATTGGTGAATGGATATATTGGGACTATTTGAATTTGTCATTGGCGAATGAATATGTGGGAGACGTCATAATACCAACCCAGGTTATCAAGTATAAGTTCACCAATGTTGTTCCAGGCGGATCAGCCAATCAAATTGCAGTATTCACATCAAATTAAATTATTATGAAATATATAGAGGAAGTCGCAAGTGTGCAAATACTTTTTGTTCACTGTCTGATGTTAGTGACTTGTATGGTTTGTTCTGTAAGAATTACTTTAAAAATATTTGCACAATGGTAAATATGGGTTCTTTTTGTGTGCTATCCATTGTTTTAAATAGCAGAGATACAGATGTAAAGGAATAATGAAACTCCAAATAAATTAAAATTTTAATTTTACATTAGGATGACCATGACAGGTCGGTGGTTTTCTCCGGGTACTCCGGTTTCCTCCACCAATAAAACTGACTGCCATGATATAACTGAAATATTGTTGAAAATAGCATTAAACACCATCAACCAACCAAACCTAGACTATTTTCTAACTGTTTTATATGATTTCAGATGTTATCAACAGTATTAAATATCATCATGTTTGAAGACTGTAGGAACCAATGGTCCATGTCACGACCGTTACTAGGTCTTATATTACTTAATGAAGATGTAAGTTTTATGTTATAACTGTTCATATGTCGTGTGATATACAAAAAGGACCAAGGCTTATAATGGTAAAATGAGAAACACGTACAAAATACAGTGGGTCTAGCAAATTACTGTCTCGGGCATATCACTGTGTCCAGTGCATTATTGTGTCAAGCAAAATACTGTGTCCACACTTGCTTTTAATATGTTCTTGTTGAACTTCCCCTTGTTGACATGCTGCACTCTGCATAGCCATATATTTCAGTTAAATCAAGTAAAATACTATTAAAGAAATCAGAAAATAAATCACATGAAAACAACGTCACCAGGATACCACAATTTACAAAAATTAGTTGTTACATAGTTAATTTTAGTATTAAAAAAAACAGTATATGAATATGTAAAAAAACCCAATACTAAACAATTTCTCTGCCAATACACAAGTGTGGAAACATATAATGTGTCATGGATTTTATCACACTACTATTTATATAGCCAATAGAGGACATCATATACAAATATTTGGATAATGAATGGATGAATTTTAATGGAGATATTTTAACTGGCTCTTTCAGTACTTCAACAAATTACGAGACAATATTATATCAAATCAACCCAGTGATAAACAACAAAGTATGGCAGTATGTTTTGAAAATTTAATGAATGGTATAGATAGGTCATTATTGTCCAAAAACAGAGACAGGTGAGTTTAGATTAGGGATATACAGTCTGGTCCATTTATGATGAAATTCTAAGGTGACATGAAATATTTTCATTATAACCATTCTTCAATATACATATAACAAGACTCAATATATTCTTAATAGTTGATATGGATAAATAATGTCTTCAGTCTTAACCGATTTTTCATTATGTTCGAGTTTATTATAATTAGAATGGACTGTAACTAGTTTTAGTAATTTATCATGGTACATCAACTTTATAATTTTGAAAATGTTATGTTTTCTTATTCATTCAGTTTAACAATAAAACAATAACCACCTGCATTATAGATAAAGGGTATATTGTCAATAATAAACAACATATGTGACATTAAATAGATACTAATGCTACAAATATATACTTGTCTGAATTAAGATTAGGGCTATGGATGTTAAATACCTATTTCATGCAATATCTCAATTATATTGTTGGTAAGTTTTATCTTGCAACCATGCGATTTTGTCTACAAATAAAGGTATCAAATATACTGAACAGTTTTATTTAGTCATGGACCTAATAATGCTATTCTTGTACCTGATTCGTGTAGAGTGAATGGTACTCTCTATCAACCGACCAGTGACTTTGGGAGAAACTAAATCCTACATCTATAATTATATCAGTCTTTCTGGGTGAGAAAATGCTTTTACAAATCATTCATATGTATATTTATATTTATTTTTCAGATTTACACAAAACTTGTCAGTGTTCAGACGTGATGTCAATGACTCTTTAAAAGCCCCCGGTGGGTCAAGTCCGTCACCGTCACCATCGTTAGATATGATGAATTGTGGATGAGTGTTGGGTCATGTTCATTATTTTCATTCATTGTAAAAGGGAGACAACTCTCAAGATCAAAGACTTTCTGCACCAATCAGATTAGAAATGGAATTACCTGATGTCTGAATATGAGAGTGATTTGACGAACAGATGGTTTGGACTTCTGATGCGGAAATGTTTGAACATGAATGTCTGATAGTTGTAAATGCTTTAATTTTAAACTCAATAACAAATTACAATCCACAAAAATCTGTTAATTACTTCTTATTTAATTCTTTTAGGTTGGGCTTATTATAATAAATTAGAAAAATCCCTTTTTTTTTTTTTCCCCCTTACATGGAGACAAGACATTGAGATAGTTATGTAGCTGTTCATTGCTTGATGTGATATATGCAGTAATGTTGTCAAATTGTCTTTCATTCTTTACATGCATAATCTTTTACCTGACAATAGCCAGTGTTAAAATTAGCAAGTTTCTTATGATCTCAATTTAGCAGCAGACCGTTTGTCCTTTTTGTAAGACGACTATTGTGCTATCATCATATTGTGCTTTCAATGCAGAATATCAGTAAATCTGTTGAAAATTGAGATTGTGATATCTGAGATATTTTAACATACTCATACTGGGTCTGATCCATATGAAATAAGAACACTTTGGTTAGGAACCGTCATCCAATGACCACTGATTGTGTTCAATCAAGTTAGTAGTTTTTTTTTGTTTGTTTTTTTTTTTTTTTTACAGAAAAGTTTTTTTTATATTCAAATCAGATATAATCTGCCAGATACATGACTATGCAAAAATATCTTTATGATACCATTTTCCTGACATTTTTGCAATTTTTACTAGCAAAGTAGAACAAATGGAAAGTTTAATGTGCATATGCAAGTAAAGGTGTTATTTTCTTTTGAAAAAGTTGAGGTATTTTTATGTGAGTAGCTAATTAATCAAGAAAAATTAGTAATTTTACAAATTCAGAGAAATTAAATTCTCATTATATCAATCCCCTTTTTTTTCAGTAATGTAATTGTTAAATAAAAAAAACCAATAATCGTCTACATGGGATAATTAAAAGGTAATTTAACCACAAACAAACAAAAAAATTTTGTAGGCCTTCAAACAGCCTTGCACGATGTTTATAATTATGCAGTTAATTGCTGTTTGGGGAAACATTCTTGGCATAATTGGTGTTTTACACAAAATTGGTACACAAGTAAGGGTAATTAATGTAGCTACAGTAGTGCTATTTCTGGAAACTATATAAATAATATACATACAAGATTTTGTTATTTTGATTGTACACGAAGTAATTTGTTTATAGTCATGTGACTGTTATTTTGATTTTGAAATTAGGAGTATATTTTTTTTTAGATGTATCTTCTATAGATCTATTCCAATTTTAGTAACATTTTCAATAGGCTACAAATGGGTAAAAAGGATAGGGACTGTACTTTACTTTACTTGAGTAGAAGATATCCATGCTTCCATATAATAAATTTAAAATGCAATTAAAAAGTATGTAAGTTGATTACAAATTTTAACATTAATTATTTTATGTGGAAACAATTCTAAATGCATACAGTGTCAAGTGCAATTTTTGACGAAATAAATATTTTCCTTGTGATACATTAAGGGTGAATTTGTTTCATGTTGCTCTAACTTGGAACAAAACAAATCTCTTCCAAGATAACAAGAAAAGTATATTATCACACTGATAAATGGTGGGAATGAATGAATTTCTCTTAATTTTTTTTAGTGGGGTGGGAGGGGGCGAATTATATTTCCTATTTTTAACATGTCTTAATGTAAATGTACCAGGATCAGGGGGAAGGGGGTTTTATTCACAATTTGAATGCTTTGTTTTTTTAATTTAAGCACATGTTTAACTTAAACAAGAAAGTTCTACTATCACAAATCCTCCATACCAAAGTGGTAAATTTACCTTATAGCATAGGATGTTGGCAATCGTAACTACTCGGCCATTCTCGCTACCCTGCAAATAACCTCGTATGCATTAGGCGTATAAATCACACTACTTTTCACATGTCAGTTACATGAAAGTTTGATAAAGTTATATTTTAAACAATTTTCTATATTTCAATTAAAGTTTTAATTAGTTTTGCATGATTAGATTTTACTTAGTATGTCTTCCATATTGGATTTTCGTGAACTATATTTTTGTGCGGCTTAATTTAACTTAACTTCCGGCAAACAATTTAAGAAGAATTTCTACTATGTACGTACAAGGTTATTTGCAGGGTAGCGAGAATGGCAGAGTAGTTACGATTGAGGATGTTGGAACACGAAATCAGAACCCATTTCCACCTTGAGGTAAATTTTTGCCTTACCTGACCGAAAGGGTTATGAAAGCTATTGTCATAACTTGCTGTCTGTCATTAGGTTTTCACATAAAAGTCTTCTCGTAGTCTTGATTAAAAAATGAGGTATCCATCATGAATACCATCCAACACTTGAGCAATGAGAAATGAAAAACAAACAATTTGTAACAAATCCTTGTCAAAAAGTTTTACAATTTGACTGAATGGTTTAACATGATGGATATTTTTTTTGGGGGGGGGGGGGGATCGTTTGGTGCACTATGACATTCCACGTTTTATTTGCAATAATTAAAGCTACATATATGTACCGGGTAAAAATTATCTTGGGTGAAACAAAATGGTGCCAGATTTAGTGTGATGATGTCCTGTGTTATGATGTACATAGCTCTTTATACTATATACATGTATGATTTAAATTTTACCATATTTTATCTGATGAATGCTGGGTTATTTTGTTTACCTCTGTACTAAATTTGATTACATACAAAGTTTGTATGCTGTGTTTGACCAATCACATCAAATTTAGTTGTACAGATCAAATGTATTTCCCAGAATTCATTAGTTGTAAATTGGTAAAGTAAATTTATTTAGACTACATCTAATTGTACTTTTATGGCTTTTCCATTAATTAATATTTTAACGTCAAATGCTGGAATAGGGAGACATTTTGTTTTGTATCATGGGAATGGCACATCATTGATTTTTTGTGAATATGGGTTCATCTTTGGTCCTACCCCAATCATAGACTTTAAAATAAACAGACCAGACCTTATTGAAATGTTAACTACAATTTTAGTCTAATATCATTTGATTCTGTTGTCAAAATTCCGTTGTAAATTTAAGTATGTGTGTATGTTTATGAAGTTCTATTGTTATATGTTAATGCATGATTTTCTTGAATGACTGAATTTTTAGGAGATTGTATGTGTAAATGATATTCATCCTCTCACTAGTTGAATGTGTGTTATAGGAACGGTAATGATTTTTGTGATTCTTTATGATATTTGGGTAAGGGACATTATCAATTGGAATCCAAGATGGCCACCACCAAAATACACAGTTTGCCATTAAGTTAGAACCTTATGGGGAAAATGTATGGAAAAAATCCCAGAATTATTGAAAGATTGCATACACACACACACTGTACATTCAACCCAAATTACAAAGCAGATAATTTTCTACTAGAATAGAATTATAGTTTATTATTAATAGGGACAAAAATATTTCTGACCTTTATACTATGTATCTATGTTATTGGCCGGGTTGCATGTAGTCCAAATGGGGTTATAGTTTGGTGAAATGGTTGGCGGGTTTGGAAAAAAAAGTAGCTACTTTGTGTAATTAATTGCTCTTACGTTTAACAATCTAATGATTTCTAACCTATAACCAGTTGTTGGAGTACATACTGACAATGTGCATGTGACTTCTTAATAATGATAGTTTTACAGAAATCATGAGTACTGTACATGGCGAGGTGTACTTGAACCAACATTATGTGATAAATGACTTGCAACAGGCCGGTGGTTTTCTTCGGGTACCCTGGTTTCCTCCACCAGTAAAACTGACCACCATGATATAGCTGAAATATTGTTGAAAGTAGCATTAAACACCATAAACCTAAACCTAATCTGGTGTATTGTATTTGAACTGTGCCATTTTTCAACTATCCTTTTCAGTAGATCGTACATTTTTGTGTGATCAACTCCTCTTGCAGTTTACACCCAAAATGATTTCAAAATGTGATAAATAATTTTTTTTTACAGAAATTATAGCACCTGACATATGAATCTGCCTTAAAAACTTGTAATAAGATTTTGCCTTTGTTGAATTTCTTGTCCATGTCACATTTAGCCTATTGAACATCTTTGCAAGCCTGACCATTTTTATACTTGAATGGATGTTTTTGTTTTAATGTGGTATTGCAGTATATTTTAACTGTCAAGATAAAACTTTTTATTACTGTATTAATGAAGTATATATAATACATTAGTTCTAATAATGTGAATAGACCAAAATTGTGTACCATACCAGAATACAGTGATCCCTCGTTAAGCTGCCACCTTCTGTGCAGTCGGTAGTTGAAAACCGGAAGTCATAAACTTTCTCAAATTGTTTCAACTCGACTGACATACTCCTGTGACATTTCCTGGATGGCAAACCTTCATCGTCACTTTCATAAAATTCCTTTTGATTCAAAATATCTCCAACAGTCCTTCTTTTTATCGGAAGATCCCATTTAATTGTCAAAATTGGCAATTTGTTGTGTTAATTTTGGATTTTCCTTTGCACAACTTATAATTTCACATTTCTGTTTGTCGTCTCATAAATTACGCTTTCTCTTCAAGGACGACATTTTTATGACAGCTAATTAAATTACAATTTTTACTCAGGATTAAAAGTAATCACAGGTAATTATTCTAATCAAAACAACTCGCCTGTTCCGACCCTCAATTATGGGATCAATGACCGTGTCTGATGACCAGTCTTGATATTCCATAATTACTGATCAATACACGATAGACCGAGGGAGCACTGTAACTAGTTTTATGCAGTATCAATGATTTATTTGTATGTGGCTAAGAAATAAGGGAAATGTTAAATTCAACTTGGTATTGTCCTTGTTTCTTGCCAGACACAAATAAATATTGTGTTTAACGATACTATGCTTCTTGTTTTATTCCTGCAATATTCATGGTTTTGATCCAAACTAATATTTTGTGGTGTTATTCTAATATGCTCCCTGTAGGGTACCCCATTGTAACGGTGGATGGATAATAAAGATACATGATACAACTGGCCTAACAAACAAATTTAACAGGATTAATTCTACCCCTAAATTGGTTGGGCATTTATCAAGGTATAGAATTGTTGATTATTTCAGTACTAGTAGAAATCTTACCAGATATAATTATGAATGGTTGCACTCCATTACAAAGGCCATGGCTGTGAGAGTAGTGTATGTTTATTGTTGAATGTACGGGTGTGGGAATTTGTTAAAGTGCTAGAGGAAATAAATTTTTGTAAAACAGATATGTTGTTATCTTTCCTTCGATCAACATCATCGCGAGGTGTACTCGATACAACATTAGGTGATAAAGTTTGTCAGTGATTGCTGACAGGTCAGTGGTTTTCTCCGGGTACTCCCTGTTTCCTCCACCAATAAAACTGACCACCATGAAATAACTGAAATATTGTTGAAAGTGGCATTAAACACCATAAACCAACCTTCAATCAAAACATATCTTAATCATTTAAAAAACATTTGACTATACTCTGCTGTGTAAATATCTTGAAATTTCTCAACAAAGAACAAACACACAAGACAACTTGTATATAAAACACATTCTCAAGAATAGATATATGGATTTAGCTGAACATAAGAAAAATTACATCCTGCATTTGTTTCCTTCCATCAATACAAATCTAACCATCTAAAAAATGTAATACTCTACTGTACATTACGATTACAGGGTAATTATCTTGAAATTTCTCAATTATATACAAATATTGCTGAAAGTGGCATCAAAAATCAAATCATCATCTCAATTATATACAGTGAAACCTGTCTAAACTGAACCCCTTTCAGATTAAAACTTTTGTTCGGTTTAGACAGGTTAAATTCACTGAAATTTACAAATTAGGACTAAATCTTACGGTCAGTTTAAACATGATTTTGGTTTATTCAGGGTTTGGTTTAGGCAGGTTTCACTTATATAAGGGTTCGGGTGGCTCAATGAGTTAGGTAGTTGGATTACCTAACAACTCGTACAAGCCTATCACCAATACGGTGTGGGTTCGCGCCCAGCTTTGTAAATTACATAAAGGGTGCACTCGACTCGCAGCCGCAAATGATAAAAGTTTACCAGTTGCTTGCCCATGGTCAGTGGTTCTCTCTGGGTACTCCGGCTTCTTCCACCACTAAAACTGGTCGCCATGATATAGCTGAAATATTGTTGAATGTGGCATTAAACACAATAAATCAATCAGTCACTGTATATATATAACATTGGAATGTTGATACATGTACTTCCTTTTTAGCTCGTCTGAACCAAAGGTCCATGTGAAGTATTCTCATCACTTTTTGTCTCATCTTCTATAACTTGACTGCACAATTCAATTATTTTTCTCACAAGCCACTGGACCAAAATGAACCAAACTTTGCAGAAGTGCTACTTGGGTGGTCTTCAACAAATATTTCATGATTTTTGTCCTATTTTGGAAATCAGTATGGCTGCCTGGTTCAATTATGTTTTCTTGTTGGCTAAAATTTCATTTCTCTTCTCAAAAACAATGCACGGGATGGAAAGTTACATGGTAGGAATATTATTTACCAAGCCTTTCATAGAGTTTGCGTTTCATTTGTCTATCATTGTTGTAAAAGTGCACATAATAGTTTGTTATATTGTTGGTTACCATGTTAGGTCTTAGCATATGCATTTATCTTTGCATATTTAACTTCATTGACTGAAAATAATGTGAGCCAAATCATGAGAGATATTCTTGAAATAAAGCATGCTGTATTAAGGAGTATCAACAAATACTGGTTTGTTCAGAATCAGAATAACGTATCGATTGGTGCAACATGTCTACCCGCACACTTGTTTCAGAGAGATAGCGCTATAAAAATCCAACTCAGCGTGTTGGTCTTGTTCAAAGCGGACATCATCATCTCATCAAATGTAATTTGTTCTCGCTATGATATAGCTGAATAATTGCTCATTTGGCATTGACCAACAATCACTTACTCGCTTATCCATTTTCAAAAGCCTCATTGTCCACACATGCAATCAAATGGTCGACAACAACAATAAAAAGACCCAAAATTATCCTGGCCTGATATAATCAAATGGTGGTCGCCTTAATAATAATAAACGTTGACATTATTTGTATCAATTTATTCAATAATAAAATAATATAAATTAAAGTAAATTAATTTTCTGTTATTTCTTATCAATGTCTACTGTTCATTATATTTTATGTTATGACTGAATTTAATTTTGTAGGAGATTTACTCAGTTAATATACATAAAAATCTATGAATAACCAATTGAACTGACAGATTTAAAGTACCTTTAACAATGGGTAATGGTAAACAACAACTAACAAGTATTAGATAGCCTTTCTTTGAAGTATTCACTTCTTCAATTTTTTAGAAAGTGAATTTTTTATTTCTGCAATCTTCGGTGTTCACCCGAATATTAAAAAAAATATTGACAATTGGTAACCTGTAAGAAGTACCACAAATGGGGTTAGTGTTAAGGTTTTGGTGTTTAATGCCACTTTCAACAATATTTCAGTTTTATCGTGGTGGTCAGTATTATTGGTGGAGGAATCTGGAGTATGCCGAGAAAACCACCGACCTAAATCCATCTTCCATATGATCATAGCCATGACGGTTTCTCCCACAAATTGGGGGGGGGGGGGGGGGGGGGGGGGTTCACATCATGTATAGAGGTATATGCAGATTTGCATTGGAATGGGTTAACTTTGTTCAGCTTTCATATACAAGTATATGATTGGATCTTAAATTTTGCAGTTAAATACATCAAAGGGTGAGAAGGAGGATTTTTCTCTCGTTTAAAGATAAAAGTTGCTGTAAAATGGAATTTATATTATCTGAGACAAATCCTGCTTGATGGTTGATTTATGGTGTTTATCGCCACTTTCAACAATATTTCAGTTTTATCTTGGGGGTCAGTTTTATTGGTAGAGGAAATCAGAGTACCCAGAGAAAACCATTGACCTGTCACAAGTTACTGACAAAGTTAATTATCACATAATGTTGTATCGAGTACACCTCACCATGAACGGGGATCAAACTCACAACTTTAGTCAATTCTGCTTGATCTTTGATAAATACACACACAGGAAATCTGACAAATCTACCTTTTCAGTAAATAGATATGAAAACTATTAAATGGATAATGTGATGAGGATTGACTACATAAGAAGTGTTGGTTACAAGAATCCTGTAATAAATACATAGATACAATGATAATGAAAAGTTCATGGTTTTACCAGTTTAAATATTTTACATGAACATTTAGTGCTTTGTTCTATGGTTTTAATAGTGTGTATATAGTTTTAGAGAAAGAAAAGTTATCTTGCATAAAAGTGTTCAAGGGGCCACATAGAAGAGGTCATTAATAGAATTTTGTGGTAATGAAAAAATTTTCAAATGTGGAAAAGTCATATTTAGAGGGGGGCGTTTGCCCCGCCTAAAATTTGCAAAGCATATGTTATACAACGTTAATTAAGCAGTTCAACAAACAACTTTTTCATGAATGGCTGACTCGTGACCTGTAGTAAAATATTCCTACACATTGTAAATACACGTTGGGTGTGTTCGCTGAATCATATATGGATTGCTGTCAGTAGTTCAAAGATTATTCCATTCTGATTGGTTCTGAGGTACCATACATCAACTATTTTCTCACGCTAATTAAACATTATTTCTTCAGTCAATTTTACAACTATAAGAAAAACAAATCTTTACAGATCAAAGCATTTAGTAAACTTAAATCCCAATACTGATGTTCTTTCAACATCAGTATCATTCATAAGGGACAGACCATTTAACATTTAACTTCCAGGGTGGGGGCTATGTTTTTTTTTCTAAAAAAATATTCTGATTCCCAATGTTGCTGAAAAAATATTCTGATTTTGGTGGAGGAATAAAAAAATAATCTGATTCAGAGTTTTTGTCATATAACCTAATGTTAAATACTGGAAAAAATTTGCGCAACAAAAAAAAATAATATTCTAACTCTTGTGTTGTCCGAAAAAAAACTTAAATGGTCGGTCCCTAACCAGATACAAATTGATGAATTACACGCAGAAAACATCTTCATGATCATATTACTGTCCGCTCGGATGAAGCTTTTCGTTCCGCCGTTGGTTCATTCACTGAAAAACATGATTCATTCTTGTTTATAGACAAACAAAGGTGAATATGTTAACATTAATGCTGCATGAAACGATTCTGATCATCTAATTTAGTTACGCTAGTTAATCAGAAATCAACAACAAGTTCATGTATTGACAATTTCTGCTTTTGTTTGTCTATAAACAAGAACGGTCGAATCATACGTTTTCAATGAATGAATCAAACGACGAAAAGAAAAAGCTTCATCCGGACGGGCAGTATTAACTAGAACCACCCAAAAGGACAAGCACCGAAAGTACAGTGAAATGAGGAATGCATTAAAACTAGTAAACCAATAGTTCTTTGAAGGGTTAAAATATCATGATCAATCAGTCATGAGTTGAACAATTCGTATCATGGTTGTTCAAAAAAAGTTTTACTTTAGGTTCTTATAATCTGACAAAAACACTGTTAACAATTATCCAACAAAATTAAGACTCAAAGTCAAGTTTTTTTGGTCTGATAAAAATGGTGTGGTTGGTTCAAAATTGTCGTTCAAATAAATGTCTGTAATTCCTCAAACCCCCAGAGCTTCCGGGGGGCTTGGGCCCGCTACCGGGGCTCTGCCCTGGACCTGCTGGGGACCGTATGCAGTCCCCAGACCCCTCACCTACTCACGTCCCCCCCTAACCACAAATCCTGGATCCGCCCCTGATATTATATCGTGGAAATGCAAAGTCCTGAAAAATAATAAAAACTTGTTCAATGGTTTTATTGCTTGGGCCATTAAATAGGTGTTTAACTAACAAATCACAATTCATTAAAAATAAACAAATATTGAATCAAAATCACAGATTGTTTCTCCTATGACAAATTAAGTTGATTACTTATGGTTCAGACAATTATGTATACAACACATCACATCAATGTAATTATATAACAATAATTATTGCATTATTTATAAGCACAAATTATTGAACTCTTGTTGACAACCTAAGCACATTACATGTAAGTTATATATACAAGTACATTTAGGGTCTAAACACATTACATCTACAATATTAGCACATTACATGAAAGTTATATATACAAGTACATTTAGGGTCTAAACACATTACATCTACAATATTAGCACATTACATGTAAGTTATATATACAAGTACATTTAGGGTCTAAACACATTACATCTACAATATTGGCACAGTACATGTAAGTTATATATACAAGTACATTTAGGGTCTAAACGCATTACATCTACAATATTAGTGTAACAGTGTGTCCTTTCCACCAGTGTATTCTTTCCAGAGGACAAGTTACACTAGTGTATAATTTCCAGAGGAATTATTGCACTAGGTTATTTTTTCCATGCTTAGTGTAAATTATCCTTTGTTTAATTGTGTATCCAAAACACTCTTAAAAGGAATTTTTTAGGGGGGGCTATAAAAAAAATGGGGCATGGGCTTTTTGGGGTGTTAAAAAATATTGAAGTGATTATTTCAAAATGAATTGTTATGTGGAAATTATACACTAGTATAATTTATCCTGGAAAAAATTACCTAGTGCAGTTATTCTTCAAGGAAATACTACACTACCTTAAGTGTCATCCCTTTTCTAATAGATGTGATAATAAATTGTATATCAATTTATGCAAAATGATTTAAATATTTATCAATTCAAACAATAAATAGTACATTCATAATACTTTACAGCTTTGAACAGTTGAGTACATATATGTCAAAGACAATAATATTCATAAATACTAGATTGTTTCATTTTTCTACTCCGTTTTGGTCTACTTGAGGTCTCTTTGGTAATGGGTTGTAACATCTCCTCTAATCCAATGTCGAAATTCATATTATCATCACTTTCAGCTCCTAAAACAATCCTCCTGCTCCATATTTTAATATTTATTATTATATTTTAATCTATACGATAGATTTTGATTGGATTAAATTAATCATGTGATAACAAAATAATTGAGATGTTTTGCAAACATTTGCACTGCCGGGAAACAACCCTATTGTTCCCCGCCGAACAACCCAATTTTCCCTCACAAGGGAGATAACCTATAAAACATTGGCAAAAATTTGTGCTGCTGGGAAACAACCCTATTGTTCCCTGCCGAACAACCCAGTTTTCCCCCACAAGGGAGATAACCTATAAAACATTGGCAAAAATATAATAAAACAATTACCGCCCTCTGTGTAGGGAAACATCCAGATTTGTCAACCTGAGGGGGTAATTGTATAATGTTTGTCATTATAATATTAGAATAAATTGATGAGATGCTATTAAATAAAACACACAGGTGACAACAATAGGAAAACCGGTTCTGAGTGATTAGCGCGTTTATAAACATATGTGTTAATCATAATAAACAAAACTTACCTGTGTTTTTTAAAGTTCGCACTATTTATGGATAGACAACACTAGTGTAAATTTTCTCATCGGAAATTCTACACACCGGAATGAAAGTATGCTTACAGTATTAGCACATTACATGTAAGTTATATATACAAGTACATTTAGGGTCTAAACCCATTACATCTACAATATTAGCACATTACATGTAAGTTATATTTACAAGTACATTTAGGGTCTATTGTTACATTTATAACATAGATGTTAAATTTACATGTAAGTTATACAAATACATTTATAACTGAAACACATTATACAGTATTTACAGTCAAACCACATTACATGTTAGTAATACATACATTATACAGTATTTACAGTCAAACCACATTACATGTCAGTAATACATACATTATACAGTATTTACAGTCAAACCACATTACATGTTCGTAATACAAGTTAACAATAAACAAACCAAGAACGTGAGTTTATTTTAACGTGGATTTCACAAAATACAACTAGATGTAGATGTCCTGTAGTTGAACATAGCTCAACAAATTATTTTATTAAATGACTGAATTTTCTTAATTCTGATTGGTTTAGAAGGTTCATTGCTTCCTCTAACAGAACTACATGTCCACCGCGCAATTTTGCACGTGAGGTTAATAAATCTCATGTCGCAGTTAGTACGTACCCAAATATAGTAACAGGGGAAAACTAGTAGACTGATTAATATCGATAAATTTGATTGGGCGACATTTTGAACCTCAACCAATCAGAGGCGGTCTTGCTAACGAACTACGGTAATCAGCAGACGATTGTTAGTAAACAAAAATGAACGAAGCAGCTTCGTCAGTAGAACCAGAAGTTAATACGTACCCAAATATAGTAACAGGGGAAAACTAAAATAATCGCTCTAAAATTACCATAAACTACAACATAAATTAATTATACTTAGGCTACCTATGTTCTTTAAAAATTGTTTAAAAATGTTATTGAAACTGTGATATTTTATTTGTTAAAATTTTGAAATTGTATTCGTTTTTTCTTAATCAATTTTATTGTTTTGAAACATTAGAAATGTCAAGCTTTAAAAACGGGTGTTTGTTGGTTTGAAGCAGCTACATATAAAAAAGAATAAATGGAAATATCTAAGAAACAGCAACAATTCACAATTTTCACCCCAAAATTACACTTAGAATGTGTCATTTAATAAAACAATTGATGACTTTTCATTTCGGTGGACACTGATTTATCGGCTGGAATCAATTTGCGCCAATTAGCATATTCAAAATGATTCAATTGCGCCACTGTCTATATTTTTTATGGTTTTAATTGCGCTAATAAATGAAATTCAACTGCGCCATATTTACCTGTAAATTACCTGTACATAATTTACCTATATACATGTATTACAATTAACCTTTCGTTATAAAATTTAGCTGTCCCAGTGAACACTTTCAAACTTAAGGATACTCACACGCGAATGAATTGTTCAGTAATAAGAAAGTTTTCAACAAACATTTAGATGTAGGTGAGAGTTTTGCTGAGGATTTGATTCCTGATATGCCAAGTGACAACAAAGTTCAGGACTTTGCCGATTATGTGTTGTCAACATACGTAGATGATAACGCAATGTATCCACCATCAGTGTGGGCTGAAATTCCGTCCAACTCTAGACGAACAAATAATGGACCTGAAGCATTTCATTCCCACTATAACGAACAATTCTACTATTCATATCCATCTACGTTTGTGTTTCTAGACACTCTTACAAAGATTCAGCCAACGACATACATACAAATCAGAAGTACCAGCTCAGAAGCTTCCAGAAGTAGACATGATTATGAAAAGGAAAACTTTGCAATGGAAAAATACCAAAAACTATTACGAGGTGAAATTAACAGAAAGCAGTATGTTTGCATTTTGAGTTATAAATACCAGCCATTAGTTTAACTGTACAGATACTTGAGTTTAACTGGACTTTAACTGTAAATAAATAGACTGTCGTTCAACGTTTTAATTTATCATATTTTATAATGAATGACTTTAACTCTGCCAGTCCCATGCCCAGATAAAAGAGGAGGGAAGTCATTAAATTAGTTTCTTTAAAATAAATGTCTTTAAAGTAAAACAATAAATCTATAACAATGGCGCAAATGAATGTCTATTTTATTGGCGCAAATGATATCCATGGCTTGAACAAATAAGTGGCGCAGAAGTAGTATTGGCGCAAATAAGTTGTGGCGCAAATGAATGCATTTTTGGCGCAAATCGATATCGGCCGAATTATCAACCCCTTGGAAGTGATGTTCACTTCAGCCGTTGGCTTCGGTGAACATCACTTCCATCTGGGTTGATAAATCAGTGTCCACCTTATGAAAAGTCATTAATTGTATAATGTTGCCATTACTAATGAGTTTCTGTAACAATTGTAACTATCATAAACAATCTGAACCAAAGCTAAACCAAAAACAAAATAAGGTATTCTTACACATAAATATGATAAAACCTCAACTTTATAAAAGTTTATGACCGTAACACCTGGTTTAATAAATATATCTAATTAAGGATTGATCACAATTTTTGTTCGGTTCATGAAGAAATAACCTCAATCAGGTTGTACACACCATGTAGCGGGTTACGTAAGGGTGTGTACTATCTGATTGAGGTTATTTCGAATGAACCGAACAAATAATTTCGATCAATCCTTATAAATTAATTCAAACTTTTTTTGTTATGATATTGAAAAATATATTTATTTTTTCAGAATAAGGCAAATAATCAGAAATAAATATAAATAACCCCAAAGGTACCTCATTTAAAGAAAATCACCTGATGGCAATGGCATGTGACGCCTTGAGAACGATGTCTATTTTTAGATTCTGTTTATTGACAAATAACCTCAACTTTTTAAACTCTAAAATTAATTTATTCTGTATTATACATAGTATTACATACATACATATATTAAACAGATCTGTATTTTTATAATAATAAATATTTTTTTAAATTCCAAATACACAAGCAATGAAATAAAATATACAGAACACAATATTACTGAAATTAGTGGAAAGACATCTGGCTCCTTTAACTACATACTATTAACAAATTTAATATTTCAACATAAATTTAAGATAAGGTTTAATATCACTGTACACAAAAACATATCCAATTAAAAAAATATATTTCAGATTATACAAGTATATATTAAATAAATGCAAATCATTTAAACAAAAAAATGTATGCTGTCACATTTAATATTGATAGATATTCATTTCTTCTAAAGTGAAACTAATCTAGCAAATTAAAGTAAAACAAGATGTTGCACGCTATGTCGTGCTAAGAATACCCCCACTCGTTCATTTGTAAGTCGCACGGTAAACAGGAAGTAGATGTGCAATCATTTCTTCCAGTAGAAGCTGAGATATCTGTTACGCAAGTGTGAACGGATGGACAAGGTGATTGCAATATAGCCCCCTCTCTATGAGTGGGGGTATAATATTATGTGTTCTTTTAAACACACTCAAACCTGTATATAATAGCTACTGATGGGAACCTGAAAATGTGCCCTTTATATACAGGTTAATATTATATGCATATAGTCATTAAATGAAGAAAATAAAACTGTCCTTTATAGACAGTGATTTGTTATATGCACGTGCCCCTTAAAGGCAGGTTTGACTGTATTTACTGCTTCTTACAGAAGTTCATCAAAATTAAAAATTTGCTGTGCAAAACTCTTCAATCAACAGACTTTTTTCTTAGTATGAATATCTCCACACAAAATCTGTCAATTTTCAAAAATATAGCGTTCTCCCCTTGCTCTATCTAGTAAATTTTGTTGAGTTATCTCCTTGGGAATAAACGGTGCATTTTTCCATTTTTTGTAAACATCAGTATTACTGTGGCTATCCGATATGAGAAAATTCTCTATCTTAAGTACAGGAAACTGAGCATTTCTATAAATAACAATATTGCCAAGATTCTTCCCACATTTCTTACAATTTACTTTCCCTACTCCCATCTTGATATTATCATCTTCAAACGTGGGTTTAGGTGAACGAATTGTCGTGATGTGTGTACCTATTTCTTCACTTATTACAGCATGGTGTGCATTCTGTATCTTTTTAATGTCCGTCGACATACATATAAATTCATTACATTTCCCACATCTAAGTTCAAACTCATAATCACCAACAACCCTACCGCCTCGTGTTGTATTTTCCAACTCCCTTTGTATATTTGCCTCCATTTGCAAGCTTTCTATTTCATCAAGAAACTTTTGTTTGTTCCCTTCAATAAAGATCTGTAAATGGTTTATTGCTTCATTCATCCTCGTTTCTCTCATGATATTAAGTTCCTCCTTTTCTGCTGTTTTCTTTTCTTCACTAGCTATGACATAGTACTGACTTCCTTCTGCTCTCCCTCTTCCTGTTAAAGTAAAAAGAAAAAATTTTCAATGACGTGATATCATCAATGTTTATTAAACACCATAACGCTAACCCTAACCCTGAGATCAGATAATAACCCACAAATTGTTAAATGACAAACAAAATCAATGGTATATAAGGTGTGAAACCACTAATTAATTTCTTTAAGGGTTTCTACTAAATTTGTGGGTGTTTTTTAGCATTCCTGACTATTTTATCTTAAGTTTAACCTTTCTAAGACCATATATTTTCTGAAACGTACATGATTCCTCTACTTTCTGTCAAAATTTCAGGGCATGTTTAAAATCTTGCAGTGAAATGCCAGGCTATGGAAAACACCTACTCTAAAAATACCTTGGTCATCCCCCCAGAAATTTAGTATTTATAGGTCATGCATCAAATCCTCCGTAGAGGTATTGAAATACAACTAAATCCATCAAATTTGGGCTCAAAATAATCCCTATATATTTAACTTCAATGATCAATTTCAATTATTCGATTCCATTCAGTAGTTTTCACAATACTACAAAGTGAAAGGAACTTTTTTCTTTAAAAGGGACTACTTTTGTATATGTTCTAAGCTCTGATTGGTGAATTAGTGGTTTGACACCATAACATTACCTCTAGCCTGTACCATGGCAATTTCATTAGTCACATGATCATATCTGATTACCAAGTTACATTTCTGTATGTCTAGACCTTCCTCAGCAACTGATGTAGCTATTATTAGTTTGTGTTTCCCATCTCTAAAATACTTCAATGTATTGTCTTGATCATTCTTTGTCATACCTGTCAAATATTACAGTCAATCAATTATTTGCATGTAAAATTGTATGGAAAAAACTGCTCTGTAGAAACATTCTTGTAACAGACAATACATATTTTTTTTGATTTTATATATATATATATATATATATATATATATTGCATGGGTGGCCAAATACTGCAGTTAAAGTCATATGGGTTCTGACCACAAACCACACAGCACTGAATTCCCACCTCAAGTGTGGAGGTTTGCAGACACAAAGGGGGAGTTTCAATGGTTAGTTTGTTATAAGCATGGTAGTCATGATATAGCTGAAAGTGACGATAAACTCTAGAACTATTTGTAATAGAAAAGTTTGAAGATACCAAAGGGGTAATCAGAAAATACCAAAGGGGTATTCAGAAGCCGTCAATAAAAGTACACACATAACAATGGCCATAAGACAAACAATGGTTGACAAATCACTACACAGAAAACTAAAGCAACTTAAACCTTACTGAAAACCAGGGGTGAACTAAGGTGGTCTGGGTTAGAAGAGTTTGAAGATACCAAAGGGGTAATCAGAATCCGTATATCGAAGAAGGACAGACAATGTAATGGCCAAAAGAAAAAGGACAAAAGGACAAACAACGATCTACAAAACATACACATAAAACTAAAGATCGAGTAACACGAACCCCACTAAAAACCAAAGGTGAACTCAGGTGCTCTGGAAGGGTAAGCAGTTCCTATTCCACTAGTGGCACCCAATTTAGTGTTAGTTATTTAGGTTATACAAACCTCCTTTTTCCCCACTAGCCTGTGCACCAACAAACTTGATAGGATTTAGAGTTTTTAGTCCTTCTGTTTCTTTCATCCAGTTTTGTATTGCATTTACTAGGTCTCTCGTTTTTACAAAGATTATTCCCCTTGAATCCATATTTTCTTTGTATGTCTTGGCAATCATCATTTTCAGTGCATCAAGTTTTGGATTTCTGTGGTTTTCATCGTTAACACAGTGATCTAATAATGCTTTACTTTCTAAAAGAAACAAATCAGAGCTGCTAATCATTGCAGGCATATAATACATCTGGTACATATCCTTATATATTTGGAGTGGATGCAAATGGAGAAATAAATCCCATATTATGCACCAAGCTTCAAAATAATATTTTTTGTAGTACAAAATAATTCATTTTTTAAATTACAACACAACGGTACGTTAAAAAAAAACTTTTGATGACTTCATCTCCAACTTTTTAAAGATTTTAAAATGTCACATATTACTAACTAACCTGATAATATTCATCTTACTGTCAAAATTTCTTGTCTTACAGGAATCTAAGTTTTCATTAAACACAACTATGAATATATGACATTACACCAGATTTCATGGCCGGTAAAAAATTGTTATCAACATGGTGTACACATTCTTACTTGAGTAAAGCGACATCATTTTATCGTCAGTTTCATCAGGAATGATGTTTTCATTTATTCTCCTGATATTGTCCTCTAGGAATTCTAAAGAATCCTTCACTCTAGCATCATCATATATAATTAGGGCTCTGTTGTATAACTGAAATGAAATAATCAAAACGGGATAGGAGTTATGGTATTTAATGCCACTTTCCACAATATTTCAGCTATTTCGTGGAGGTTAGATTTATTGGTAGAGGAAACTGGAAAAAAATCATCCACCTGCTGCAAGTCACTGACACACTTTATCGCCACTTTCAACAATATTTCATTTATAATGTGGCGGTCAGTTTTATTGGTGGAGAAAACCCAGACCTGCCGCTAGTACACTTCGCCATGTGCGGGATTCAAACTCAGAACTTTAGATTACATAGGTAGTTGTAACGATCGATCACAACAACGACGGCCCCTTAATAAAAAAGAAAAGAACCATAAATACTTTAGAAGTACAACCAAGATCTTATATTGAAAATAAAAAGTTAGACAATAATGATTACAATATACCCAACCACAGCATGAACCACTTACCTGGTAAACCATACACTCCTATATATAGACAAAGCGATAACAGAAATTTCAACTTATTTTGGCATTTTTAACACCACCCCAAAATAAAGATCACCAATATTAATATGTTACACATTGTGAAACAAAACGTAACTGAAATACAAAGCCCTAGATATTTTTCTCCAAATACTACAGTCTCTCTATCAATAAAACTGACTGCCATGATATAACTGAAATATTGTTGAAATCGGTGTTAATCACCTAAAAACCTGAACCATATCTAAATGTGTATGGGGGAACAAGGTGGAAATATTCAATAGACCATTTGCACAGTCCTGATTTCATTATAAAATTATATGTTTTTTGACATTTTTATAGGAGCTATTTCCCTTGTGGGATATTTGAACCTTGTTAAAAATCAGAGGATAATTTAATAGCAAATAAAAAAAGTTGTTACAACATTTAAATTTTTCACAGAGCATGAAATTGACATTTTTGCCCACTTTAAAGGGATGTAACTTTTACAAATACGTGGAAAAAAAGTATAACTTTAGAATCAAATCAGAATTGTGCAAAATTAATGGTCTATTGATCAAATCTAAGACTAAGACTTTTATTACACTCTGACAGTATAAACTGTTACCAATGGTAGACAATAAAAATACACAGTATTGACCATTGGAATGAAGTGAAACCCATTTACATAATTATCACAACAGAACCTACATCAAGGTATCCTCTACATGTTGTGAAGAATCGTCTAGCTTCTTGATTAAAGATTTTAGCAGTTTCTCTCCAGAGTCCACTGATCCACTGTGTATACTGGTCTGATCCTTTGTTTGGTGGAACCTTCAGAACACTGTCTTTGTCAGGTATCCATCCAGCATCTGGTATAAAAATTCAGTCAAACATACCATTTATTGCTATAACTCAAATTATGAGAATTAATTCTAAAAAAAAAAATGGATATGAACATACCGGTCTACAGAATAATAGAAGGATTGATATCAAACATGTCTACAGATCAATAAAATGATAATACAAATCATTATTGCTAGTATTTTCACACATAAATTATTTCCCTCAACACCATGTCGGTGGCATAGTGGTTAGAGTGCTCGCCTCGAGTGCGGTAGACCGTGGGTTCGAGCCCTGGTCTGGTCAAACCAAAGACTATAAAATTGGTATTTGTTGCTTCTCTGCTAAGCACAGCATTAAGGAGAAAGCAAATACTGGTTGGCCCGGAATCAGAATAATGTGTCTGAGTAGAGCGACATGTACTCCCCACAGACTCTTGTTTCAGTGAGCTAGCACAATAAAAATCCAACTCAGCGTGTTGGTCTAGAACAAGTGGACCTCATCATCATATCATTGAAAATTAACTTGCTCTCGCCATGATATAGCTGAAAAATTGCTGAATTGGCGTTAAACAACAATCACTCACTCATTCAACACTACGATTAAATAACTTACATGTAGACTGCTTCATATATTTCTCTGTGACCTCCATGATTTTACCTACAGCCTCTCCAAAGTAATTCTTCTTTCTAGGGGGCGTACGTTTTATAACTGCAATCAAATTAATTATTTAGTTGATGAAAAATTAATCATAAAAAGACTATTACCTATTTAGCAAGATACCACTGTATCACACTTGTTCAAAATGTTTATGGCATGGCCAAATGAATTTGGACATAGTAATCATTGTGGTACATATTATCTCCATTAAAGGTTTTGGGTTAATGGTGTTTAACGCTACTTTCAACAATATTTCAGTCATATCGTGACAGTTGTATTGAGTACACATCGCCATGAACGGGATTTGATCTCCCAACTTTAGTGATGATGGGCACTGATTGCACAGGTAGTTGTAAATCCAACTACAACACGACCATGACGACCCCTATCTCCATTAAAATCATATATGACATGGTAATTAAAGTTGTAATTCTGAAGAATTTAAAAACATTTTGTTCCTCTTTGTCATGAATGTATATGTAAATATTGATTACTTGGTGTAAGACAACAATTAAACCAAGAAACAGATTCAATATTCTTTAATTTTCTTTGGAATTACTTCAGCATTCAAAATATCATGAATTTCATAAAACTCAATCCTTGATCCATTGAGTCAGTCCAAGTGGAACATTTTATTGATAGAGTGACAACCCTGGAACATTTAGGGGGAAGCTAAAGTCCTTACTCTCTTTAAAAGGGATATTTAGGAGATTTCAATTGATAATTGAACCAATTCTCTAAAAGGGATATTTAGGAGATTTCAATTGATAATTGAACCAATTCTCTAAAATAGATATTTAGGAGATTTCAAATGATAATTGAACCAATTCTGGAGAAAATGTCGGTAAATATCAGACATACTTTACCCAACACCTGAAAGAAATTGTAATAAAATTCTCTCTTATGTTTAAGATAGGTATATACCAGGACTTTCAACAAGGGGTGGTACTAGGTACTTTTACTTGCATAAAATTGTATTTGGTACCTCCTGATTTTAAAGGGTATTGTATAAGATATACACTTAATGTTCAAATTTTAATACAAAATACCTCCTGTAAATAGTGAAGTACTGGTACACTTGAAAAATATTAAAAGCCCTGATATATAGGTAGGAATTTTTTGGATATAAATTCTATTCTTTATTTTTCTTTTGTGAATTTCACACCATTCTGATGTTGTGTTAAAATTACTTTAAATTTAATTTCAAAACTCAAATTTTATGAGAATTTCGACTAATTACATCTCTTTTATATACATCAATGATGAATGCTATTTTTCTTTCAATTTTTCGACTTTTAAATTTTTTTCAAGTTGGCCATGTGCACACTGCACCTGGTGGCATGCTGGTGGTATATACTGGACATGGATATTTGTATGATGAATTATGGGGAATCTTACTTTGATCTGGGACAATGACATGTTCAGATAAATCAACATCATTATCCCTAACTGTGGCCAATTCTTCTGCATCCATGTTAGCCATCATTGTTTTAATCCAGGCTATTGCTCCATCAGTGGTCTTAGCTCTTCCCACACCTACAGATGCTGTCAGCCCTACGATCTGTAGCAACAAGACAATATAATCTGATAACTAAATTTACTTATTTACTTAATTTATGGATAATTGCTAAAAAAATAATATTATTGATATGAACTTTTCAATTTATTCTAGTGCCTACTGAATTAGTAATATGAAATTTGCACCAACTTAAATCTTGAAATTATTGATTAACTTCCAAGGCAGGAAAGATTTTATAATAATTTTGGTAAAACTTTGGAATGTCACATTCCTGGCTTTACAAAATGTGGTCTAGTGAACTATGTGTACTTGAATTAAGCTTCAGTAAGTGTTTAGAGTGTACAAAATGACGGTAACTCAAACGGTATAAACTAAAAATGTAATATTTTACCATAGGCAATTCATTCCTTGTAGATTTATTTTTCAGTTTCTGATCCATGTAACTCTGCATGATTTGGTTGTATGAATGTTTGGCATGTGCGTGATGACACTCATCAAAGACCATCAGAGTGAAGTCATTTATCTCTACGTCATGTTCCAATAAGGCATTTACCAGAAGTTGTGCTGTTACCACTAAAATATCACGCCTATCAAAAACAAGTTTGTTAAACGACAATTTATAACATAATTTCTATAGTATAATGGTTAATCAATTTCATGTGAAAAAAATCTGCAAGCAACCGACAATGAACTAACTATGTCATACATTATTTGTTACCTTAATTGGATCAACATAATAAAATAAACAATCCGATTTTTACCTTAGGTATACAGTAGTCCCCCTCTTATAAGGCCACCCCTTCGGAAATGAAAAAGCCACCTTTTAAGAAGAGTGGCCTCTCTTGAGGTGTAAAATTTAGATGTATTATACTCTCTCAGTACATCAGAAATCTGGCATGATAAGAAGGGTGACATTTGGCAAAAGAAGCCTTATAAGAGGGAATTACTGTAATGAATAAATTGTCAAAGATTTTCACAACACATTTCTTAATCCTCCATATTGCTTCTCATCTTGGGCTTCTGATAGCCACATAATATGCAAATTTCATACCAATCACGTAATCATTCATTTAAATCTACTGTTAAGTACAAAGATATATTGTTACATGTTTATCAGTAATTCGGACATGGTGTACTCGACATAACAATATGTGATAAAGTTTGTCAGTGACTTACGACAGGTCTGTGGTTTTCTCTGGGTACTCTGGTTTCCTCCACTATATAGCTGAAATATTGTTGAAAGTGGCATTAAACACCATAACCCTAACCCTAATGGTGAATGCAAAAGAGTGGAGGAGACAAATTTCTGTATTAAACTGTATAAAAGATTTATTTTTCAATAACCTTTTCTAGTATCATATCTGTGCAATTCTGTTTATCTCTTTGACTTTGTTTGTTGTATGAAGACAGAAGGGGTTGCAGTGTTTGTGATCATATGGTAATTAGATTTAGATCTACCTTAGCTGCAATAATGTAGCTCCTGTGACAAACTTGTGTCTTGGCAGAGCTACAACGCGGTCCCATTCGTCACAATGGAGCAAAAAAAAAAAGTTGCAGTTGAAACATAAAAACTCACTATTTACTCTTCAAACATTTCATTATAACTATTACTGATGATCCCAGTCCTTGTTAAATCGGTTTGGCTGAAAAATATATGCTTTTCAAAGGTAGCAACAACCTTGTTCAAATTTATCGATCGTTTTCCATAACCGGAAACTATGGAAGGCGGAGCTTTTCTAAATATGGTATTTCTTACTACACGCTGATGTAAACATTCACGCCTAAATCGCCAAATATGGTATCGACATCCAAATAGTGAGGCCGGAAATGACGAAATTCAAAATTTTATTTTGTGAGAATTACATTCTAAAATACTGGTAGGTGATAAAAACTTGTTATAATAATGGACAAAAGGAAAGGTTATGTCTTATTATTGATAAATGCAGGCGTCAGAAGCTCTGTAAGCGAGCGCAAAAAATCTCGGCGGCTGCTCCATTACGTGTAATGGCATCCTGTTATAACCCTTGCGAGTAAGCGAGCATTTAGGGTTTTATTATTAGAACTAGATCTACCTATGCTATCAGTGCCTGCCGCATCACAAAAATGTGTATTTTTCAATTCCCATCTGTGACGAGGAGTACAATTTTATGTGATAAAAGTTTGTCAGTAGCTTGTCACTGGTCTTAGGTATGCCGTTTCTGCCTGTTAAAAAAATTGATTAAGTAGGTACCGGTATAACTGAAATATTATTAAAAACGGCATTAAATCGATGTACCTATTACCCGAAACCTATAGAGAAGGAGGGTGCCGTCGTGGCCGTGATTGTATGGTAGTCGATTTACAACTACCTATGCAATCAATGCCTATCACCACTGATGTTGTGAGTTCGAATCTGTTGAGGGCGAAGTGTACAACATTATGTGATAAAGTTTGTAGGTAACTTGCGACAGGTCGGTGGTTTTCTCCGGGTCCTCCGGTTTCCTCTACCAATAAAACTGACTGCCACGATATAACTGAAATATTGTTGAAAGTGGCATTAAACACCATAAAACCAAACCAACCTAGAGTGAAGGAGAAGGGGGAAACTTTCTGTATTAAGAATCAACTTACTTTTCCAGCCATTCAGAGAAGCTTTTTTGCCGCTCATTTCTCTGTACTTCTCCTGTTATCAGCTTGACTTTATATGGTAGGTACTTTCGACACATGTCAGCCTGCTGCTTTGCTAAGGCTCCTTGTTCAACTAAAAAAATTACCTTGGGGAGGCGTCTAACTCTGACTTTAGCCATGTGTTCCTAAAAACAGGTTAATTTTAGAGTTAATATAACGTTCCAAAGGCTCCTCTGGAATGATCTAAATTAATCTTTGGGGAAATTGAAGGCTTAGACAGTATTCATGAAGTTCTATCAATAAAAAACTCATGCTTTTAGCCAATCAGAAAAAAGAAATATTTATAGTCACTCATATAATAATTCCCTATACCTCTATTCTCGAACTCAAAAATAAGTGTTTAATTATTATTATAGCAATGAAAAAAAATTGTTGTAAAGTTTCATAATTACAGTTTTTAAACATAACTGACATTTTTCATTGGATATATTCATTTTTTTAACTCTACTTTTTGTGTAAGTAATATTATACACACTTCTATTGAAATTTAGTACAGGTACATGCTTCAGTTCCCATTGCTAATCAACTGGTTCCCTGTAAAGACCTTCCTATAACTGACAAGTGGATTTTACTTTTATTGAGTATTTTCTGGATAATTACTTCAGGTTTAAATTGTATGATAATATTTATTTTCTGTTTGTTGACAAGGTAGAGTTTACTAATACAGTGGAACTTGTGTAATCCGAAACCTGAGTTTTCCTACATCCTGTGACATCTGACACAAATTCATGGTCTCAAAAGTATTTCTTTAACACTGTTTGTTAAAAAAAACCTTCTATATTTCGAAACCTGTCACATCTGACATCCGACACTGTTTTACAGTCCCAGTGTTATTAAGTACACATAAAGAGCAAAATATAGTTTTTCCTTTATTAAACTAACCTGCATGATCTTAAGAGCAACATGAGTTTTCCCACTTCCTGTAGGAGCAACTATAATACAGTTTTTGCCCTGCAAGCCAGGAGCAGCTAATTCTTTCTGGTAACTCCTCAAATTTAACGCTTCTTTCTCTTTATTCTCTTCTTCTTCATCAGACGATGTATCTTCAGTTCTCATATTTTCAAATGCTGAAATAGGTCAAAATATACATTACTGTTTTTTTCCTCCTTATACAAAATAAATCTTGCAAAGGTCACAAACACATATGTATACTGCAAAATGAGTATAAAAGTTTTTGTGTGATGGTTGTAAGCTCCCGCAAAATGAGTATAAAAGTTTTTGTGTGATGGTTGTAAGCTCCAGCAAAATGAGTATAAAAGTTTTTGTGTGATGGTTGTAAGCTCCCACAAAATGAGTATAAAAGTTTTTGTGTGATGGTTGTAAGCTCCTGCAAAATGAGTATAAAAGTTTTTGTGTGATGGTTGTAAGCTCCCACAAAATGAGTATAAAAGTTTTTGTGTGATGGTTGTAAGCTCCCGCAAAATGAGTATAAAAGTTTTTGTGTGATGGTTGTAAGCTCCCACAAAATGAGTATAACAGTTTTTGTGTGATGGTTGTAAGCTCCAGCAAAATGAGTATAAAAGTTTTTGTGTGATGGTTGAAAGCTCCCACAAAATGAGTATAAAAGTTTTTGTGTGATGGTTGTAAGCTCCAGCAAAATGAGTATAAAAGATTTTGTGTGATGGTTGTAAGCTCCAGCAAAATGAGTATAAAAGTTTTTGTGTGATGGTTGTAAGCTCCTGCAAAATGAGTATAAAAGATTTTGTGTGATGGTTGTAAGCTCCAGCAAAATGAGTATAAAAGTTTTTGTGTGATGGTTGTAAGCTCCCGCAAAATGAGTATAAAAGATTTTGTGTGATGGTTGTAAGCTCCAGCAAAATGAGTATACAAGTTTTTGTGTGATGGTTGTAAGCTCCCGCAAAATGAGTATAAAAGATTTTGTGTGATGGTTGTAAGCTCCAGCAAAATGAGAATACAAGTTTTTGTGTGATGGTTGTAAGCTCCTGCAAAATGAGTATAAAAGATTTTGTGTGATGGTTGTAAGCTCCCACAAAATGAGTATAAAAGTTTTTGTTTGATGGTTGTAAGCTCCAGCAAAATGAGTATAAAAGTTTTTGTGTGATGGTTGTAAGCTCCAGCAAAATGAGTATAAAAGTTTTTGTGTGATGGTTGTAAGCTCCCGCAAAATGAGTATAAAAGTTTTTGTGTGATGGTTGTAAGCTCCCACAAAATGAGTATAAAAGTTTTTGTGTGATGGTTGTAAGCTCCAGCAAAATGAGTATAAAAGTTTTTGTGTGATGGTTGTAAGCTCCTGCAAAATGAGTATAAAAGTTTTTGTGTGATGGTTGTAAGCTCCCACAAAATGAGTATAAAAGTTTTTGTGTGATGGTTGTAAGCTCCCACAAAATGAGTATAAAAGTTTTTGTGTGATGGTTGTAAGCTCCAGCAAAATGAGTATAAAAGTTTTTGTGTGATGGTTGTAAGCTTCAGCAAAATGAGTATACAAGTTTTTGTGTGATGGTTGTAAGCTCCCACAAAATGAGTATAAAAGATTTTGTGTGATGGTTGTAAGCTCCAGCAAAATGAGTATAAAAGTTTTTGTGTGATGGTTGTAAGCTCCTGCAAAATGAGTATAAAAGATTTTGTGTGATGGTTGTAAGCTCCAGCAAAATGAGTATAAAAGTTTTTGTGTGATGGTTGTAAGCTCCCACAAAATGAGTATAAAAGTTTTTGTGTGATGGTTGTAAGCTCCCACAAAATGAGTATAAAAGTTTTTGTGTGATGGTTGTAAGCTCCCACAAAATGAGTATAAAAGTTTTTGTGTGATGGTTGTAAGCTCCAGCAAAATGAGTATAAAAGTTTTTGTGTGATGGTTGTAAGCTCCTGCAAAATGAGTATAAAAGTTTTTGTGTGATGGTTGTAAGCTCCCACAAAATGAGTATAAAAGTTTTTGTGTGATGGTTGTAAGCTCCCACAAAATGAGTATAAAAGTTTTTGTGTGATGGTTGTAAGCTCCCACAAAATGAGTATAAAAGTTTTTGTGTGATGGTTGTAAGCTCCCACAAAATGAGTATAAAAGTTTTTGTGTGATGGTTGTAAGCTCCAGCAAAATGAGTATAAAAGTTTTTGTGTGATGGTTGTAAGCTCCTGCAAAATGAGTATAAAAGTTTTTGTGTGATGGTTGTAAGCTCCCACAAAATGAGTATAAAAGTTTTTGTGTGATGGTTGTAAGCTCCCACAAAATGAGTATAAAAGTTTTTGTGTGATGGTTGTAAGCTCCCGCAAAATGAGTATAAAAGTTTTTGTGTGATGGTTGTAAGCTCCAGCAAAATGAGTATAAAAGTTTTTGTGTGATGGTTGTAAGCTCCCACAAAATGAGTATAAAAGTTTTTGTGTGATGGTCGCAAGCTCCAGCAAAATGAGCTTCAAAGTTTTTGTGTGATGGTCACAAGCTCCAGCAAAATGAGTATAAAAGATTTTGTGTGATGGTTGTAAGCTCCAGCAAAATGAGTATAAAAGTTTTTGTGTGATGGTCGCAAGCTCCAGCAAAATGAGCTTCAAAGTTTTTGTGTGATGGTCACAAGCTCTCGAATTTAAAAAAAAACAATCTTCAAAGTTTTTATATCATCACCAGTAAACAATAAACCACTGAGAAAGACCTATGATAGTTGTAAGCATAAACCACTTGCTCAATGAATTTTGTACCTATAACATTTACAAAGTGCTATTTTAATTTCTTTATTGTAGCGTTGAACAATACATATCGGTATTGTCTAGGCATTGTCTAACAATAGGATGTACTAATAAAATTAAATTATCTCTGATTGTTTGTTTGATGGTGTTTAATGCCACTTTCAACAATATTTCAGTTATATAGTGGAAGTCAGTTTTATTGGTGGAGGAATCCAGAGGACCCTGAGAAAACCACCAATCTGTCGCAAGTCACTGACAAACTTTATCACATAATGTTGTACACCTCGCCCTGATCGAGATTCGAACTCACAACATTTTTTTTTTTTTTGTGGATTTTCCCACAACTGAAACACTAATGGTACATTGTACATGGGTGAAAATCCTACATGTTATAGTTCATATAACTAAATGTGGCCTTCTCTAGTTGTTTGCCACCTTGTATCTTTGAATCTTAAATTGAAGTAGTAGATTTTCTGCATGTGTGACTTGCTCAGGGTATGGCTGTATCTATTGTTTGGGACAACAGTGAGTAGAGTGGGTATGAATTCAGTGTTGGTCTTGTATCTTAATTGATAAATATAATAGAAATGATATGTATAATACTGATAACTTATTTAATTTTTGCTTTGTTTACCAGTTACATTTTAACAGAATGAAACAGAATATTGATGTGTATGATTTTGATTTTGCTGATACTATATGAAATTAAAAGGATATAATTTATAACTGTAAAAATTGCAATATATTATGTTGTTTAGCTTTTTGTAGCCATGTTTGATTACAGTCATTGTTTTTATTGTCTCTTTCTTTTGTCTTCTTTCTCTTTGTACTACTGTTCATTACATTTTTTCTGTTGTCTTCTTTCTTTTTGTACTACTTTTAATTTCATTTTTGTGTACTTATTATTATATTGGTTGGTCTGGTGCAGAATTTATGTATATTGTCTGTTTATTTATGATAATCAATCAGTGTGTTATGTTATAAGATTACTTAATGGCTAGTGTAAGAATTCTTTCAGTAAACTGTCAGGGACTCGGTAACATTGTAAAAAGAACAGATGTCTTTAATTATCTAAAAAAAAAGCAGTGCAACATCTACTGTCTACAAGATACTCATTTTACTTGTGAAAATGAAAAGAGCATACGATCAAGTTGGGATTATGAATGTTATTTTAGCTCATTTACATCAAATGCCAGGGGTACTGCTATTCTTTTTAACAATAATTTTGAATTTAATATTCTTAAAGAGAAAAGAGACATAAATGGGAATTATCTTGTTTTAGATATTAATGTTGACAAAATTAACTTTACACTTGTTTCTATTTATGGACCGAATGATGATAATCCTCAATTTTATGAGAATATCATGTCAATAGTTGAGGAATTTGGAAATGAAAATTTTATAATTTGTGGTGATTTCAATCTTGTATTATGTCCAGAGTTAGATTACTGTAACTATTTGCATGTAAATAACCCAAAGTCGAGAGAGAAGGTTTTAGAATTAATTGAAGAAAGAAGTCTAATAGACCCTTATAGGCAACTTTATCCAGATAGTTTTCGTTATACTTGGAGGAAAAAAAATCCATTTAGACAGGCTAGATTGGATTTTTTCCTTTTTACAGAAAGTATGCTTACTAATTTAAAAAATTGTACTATTGATCCAAGTTACAGATCTGATCATTCAATGATTATTTTAAGCCTTGTGTTTAATCCCTTCAATAAAGGTAAAGGCTTGTGGAAGTTTAACAACTCACTATTATACGAAAAGGACTACAGCAAAATTGTAAGGGAAAAAATCATTGATCTGAAAAAACAATATGCAGCATTAATCTATAATAGGGATAAAATTCAAGAAATTGATGATAATGAACTGCAACTTACTATTAATGTTCAACTGTTTTTGGAAATGTTACTTTTAGAAATACGAGGAAAAACAATTTCATTTGCAAGCTATATAAAAAAAATTAAGGAACAGAGATTTAGAGATCTTCAAGAAGAAATTGCTACCCTTGAAAAAAATGTTACTGAAAACTCAATTGAAAATTTAGAAACAAAAAAGCATGAATTGGAATCTCTTAGAAATGAAAAAATGAAAGGTAAGTTAGTAAGATCAAGAGCTCAATGGGTAGATGAAGGAGAAAAGCCAACAAAATATTTTTGTGGGCTAGAGTCTAAAAATTATACCAGTAAGATAATTCCAAAAGTTGAAAAAGATAATGGGGAAATTGTTACAGATCAGAAGGAGATATTAAAAGAAGTACAATATTTTTATGAAAATTTGTACAAAAATAAAGATGAAGATAAAGGTTGTAGTCTTAAAGATATAGTGGAGGGTTTGAAGGGGGCAAGTATAAGAAAACTCACAGAAGAAGAAAAAGATAATTTAGAAGGGGAAATTGGGAGCTTTGAAGCTGGGGAAATTTTGAAAAAAATGAAAAATAACAAAAGTCCTGGATCAGATGGGTTTACATCAGAGTTTTTAAAGTTTTTTTGGAAAGATCTGAAAGTTTTTGTTATTGGTTCTTTAAATTATGGGTATAGTTTAGGAAGTTTATCTGTTACACAAAAACAAGGTATAATCACATGTTTACCAAAGGGAGACAAATCAAGACATTTTCTAAAAAATTGGCAGCCAATCTCATTGTTGAATACAGTATATAAGATAGGGTCTGGGGTGATAGCAAATAGAATTAAAAAAGTTCTCCCCACATTAATTAATAATGATCAGACTGGTTTTATTGCAGGTAGGTACATAGGGGAAAATATTAGGCTTTTGTTTGATATAATGGAATATGCAGAGGAGAATGATATACCTGGTTTATTTTTGTTAATAGATTTTGAGAAGGCTTTTGACTCAATATCATGGAACTTTCTTAATAACATTTTAAAATTTTTCAATTTTGGGGAATCTATTCAAAAATGGGTTAAAATGTTTTATAACAACATTAAATCTGCAGTCAATCAGGGAGGGAATTTATCTGAGTTTTTTCGTATAGAGAGAGGCTGTAGACAAGGGGGATCCGTTGTCCCCTTATTTATTCATACTATGTGCTGAAATAATGGCTATAAAAATAAGAGAAAACCCTAAAATAAAAGGAATTAAAGTCTTGCACTCAGAACATGAAATTTCTCAGTTCGCTGATGATACATCAGTAATTTTGGATGGATCAGAAGAATCATTAAATGAAACACTTTTGGAATTGGAATGGTTCAAAAAGATATCAGGCCTTAAAATAAATTTTTCAAAAACACAAGTTATTTGGATAGGAAGCAAAAAATACAGCAGTGATAGACTATGTGAAAACTGGAATCTCTCCTGGGGAAAAACTACGTTTACTGTTCTGGGAATAAATTTCGATGTTGATATTTCTAAAATTACAAAGATCAATTATGAAAAATATTAAAAAAAAATGAAAGGACTCTTTAAACAGTGGAACAAAAGAAATTTAACTCCTATAGGTAAGATTACTGTGGTTAAATCACTAATTCTGCCAGTACTTAACCATCTTTTTATTGCACTTCCAAACCCTAGTATAGAAATTATTAAAGATATTGAAGCTATGTTATATACATTTATTTGGAAATCATCTGTTAATAGAGTGAAAAAGGATATCATGCAAAAGAAGTATCAAGAGGGGGGACTTAAGATGATTAATATACATTCTTTTATTTTGGCTTTGAAGTCCACATGGATCAGGAGACTCTTTTTCAACAATTGTAAATGGCAGAATATTTTTATGTCATCAATTGATATAAATAAACTATCATGTGGCGGTAGTGGATATATAGAACAAGTAATAGAAAGTGTAAAAAATCAATTTTGGAAGGATGTATTATATGCTTGGAAATCTGTTATTGAAAAAGACGAAAACAAAGATTGGACAAACTTTCTTGCCAATACAGTTTGGTTGAATAAACAGGTAAAAATTGACAAAAGAATTATCTTTTATCCAGAGTGGTTCAATAGGGGTGTAAAGTTTGTTAACGATTTTGTCAATGATGATGGTTCTTTTCTGACTTTAGATCAGTTTTCAAACAAATTTGGACTTTGTGTAAATTTTCTGCAATATAATGGGGTTATTAGTTCTTTACGACAAATGCTAAAATTATATCCATATGGAGACAAATCATCTAATTTACAGACTCCTTTTGTCCCATCATCTCTACAAAATATTTTTCGAAGTTCTAAAGGTTCAAAAGATATGTACACAATTCTAAATAAAAACAGTAGTGTTCCTACAGCTCAAAGAAAATGGAATACAGTTTTCGATATTAATTCAAATGAGTGGAAACAAATTTATATACTCCCATTTAAAGCTACAGCATGTACAAAATTACATTGGTTTCAATTTAGAATAAACCACAATATTCTGGCTACTAATTATTTCCTGAAAAAAATTAAAATTATTGATGATGCAAATTGTAATTTTTGCCAAAAGGAAAATGAAACCAGTGAACACATTTTTTGGGGTTGTGAAAATGTACAAAATCTGCTAGGGCAAGTAAATTCTTGGTTCGGTGACAAAGACATAAACCAAACATTTTTTAAGAAGACTCTAATTTTTGGGGATGTTGATAAAGTATATAAAGATGATGTATACAATGCCATTTTACTAAACATAAAATACTATATATATACAAACAGATGTCTGAAGAAAAAATTATCCTTTCTTTCGCTTAAAGCCTGTTTGATAAATTTATATAAAACTGAAAAAATGATTGCTGTCCGAAATCAAAGAATTGCAGAATTTCAATTACATTGGAGTACTTTTGAAAAACTGTTTGAGGATTGTTGACATAGTTTTTATTCTTATGTAAATTCCCTTTCCATAGAGACACCACTAAATACTAACTGATATAGTCTATCTAAATATACTTTTCTTGTTTATATTTACTATACTATAGTATACTTTATAGTATACTCATTACGGGATAATTAAAACAATATGAATGTTTGATCCATCCAAATAATACTTTTGTATAGTCCAATTGATTGTTTGCACCAGGCCAGACCATAAAAGTTTTATATATAAATGCCAATATAAAGTACAATCTCATCTTCTCAATGTCTTCTTTTTTTTTTCTTCTTCTTTTTAAAAATACATTAAATTCTTATCTACTTTTTTTCCTAATTATACAAAAAAATATTTATCACATATATCAATAGTAAACAATTTTAAACTCTGCAAAATACCTCTTTTCTCATCTTTTATATTCTAAAAAAAAAAAAAAAACCTCCACTGCAATATACATATGATTATATATTGGAAAAGATTGTAAGAAGATTTAATTGTACTTTACTATATAGATTGTATGATGTTTTATATGTTATTATATTATTGTACTCTATTCTGTATTGATGTATTTTGCAGTTGAGAAAAAAAAAAAAAAAAAAAAAAAAAAAATGTTGTACACCTCGCCCTGATCGAGATTCGAACTCACAACATCAGTGGTGATAGGCACTGATTGCATAGGTATGGGTAGTTGTATATCCAACTACCATATGATCACGGCCACGACCTCTCTCTGATTAAATTACTTGGTTCTCAAAAAAAATCTATTATTGATTCAAGCATATTTATATTCATTTGAAAATAAATATTGAGGTTCAGAAGATATTTCTTAAATCTATAATTCAAAAATAAATTAGAAGCTAATAGCAAAAATAAAAGAATATAAGATTCAGGGGAGACAACTCTTAACATCATAGATCTGATTAATTTTGACCGATTGTAATTTCCACAGGTTGGATAAGATTTATTGTCCTTTTAGTATAGTGAAACCTGTCTAAACCGAACCCTGGATATACCAGAATCCTGTACAAAACGAACTGTAAATAAAGTCCCCATTATATGAAATCTTTGTTAATTTAGTCTGTATAAAGCAAAACCCTGTCTATTCTGAACACAGAAGCTGGTCCCAGTGAGATTCAGTTTAGACAAGTTTCACTGTATAAGATTTTCCTGAACACAGAAGCTGGTCCCAGTGAGATTTAGTTTAGACAAGTTTTACTGTATTAGATTTTCCTGAACACAGAGGCTGGTCTCAGTGAGATTCAGTTTAGACAAGTTTCACTGTATAAGATTTTCCTGAACACAGAAGCTGGTCTCAGTGAGATTCAGTTTAGACAAGTTTCACTGTATTAGATATTCCTGAACACAGAAGCTGGTCCCAGTGAGATTCAGTTTAGACAAGTTTCACTGTATAAGATTTTCCTGAACACAGAAGCTGGTCTCAGTGAGATTCAGTTTAGACAAGTTTTACTGTATAAGATTTTCCTGAACACAGAAGCTGGTCTCAGTGAGATTCAGTTTAGACAAGTTTTACTGTATAAGATTTTCCTGAACACAGAAGCTGGTCTCAGTGAGATTCAGTTTAGACAAGTTTTACTGTATAAGAATTTCCTGAACCCATTTTCGATGTAAAATGAATGTTAAATTTAGGACAAAATTAAAATAACTTACGATTGATTTGTATGTTTCTTTCAGACTCTTTGTTTACTTCCTTATCAAGATCTTGTTTGACCATCTCGAGCATCATTGAGTTCAACTCTATCTGTCCACTATCTGATGTTTCCACGGCAGTCTCAGGTAAAGAGGACATATTTGCTACACCTCTTCTAGCTGGGGGTGGTAACAGATTGTTATTGGCTAGCTGTTTTTGAAGTGTAATTTCATCTTGGTCATTTTCTACCCCAATATTGTCATCCATTGATAATTCTTGCATGGTAGAGATATGAAGATACCCAGTGTCATCTTCCTCAAATCTATTTGCTGAACTCAGGTTGTTATTGGATATCACTGGCATTTCTGTAACTAAAAATAGCCATTAAGAATTATTTTTCGGAGTGGGGGGGGGATTTTTTTCAGATTCATTATGAAAAGAAAGTTTAAACTGATTGCTGGTAAAAAATTCCACCAAACGAACAATCACCTGTTACCTCAATTCACTGAACACAATAAAAGACTGTGACATTTGGCAATGGAATATCCAGGTCCTGGATTGGGACAGGCACAAAATATAGCTCGGTTAAACAGACCTTAAAATTGACACTTTCTAAAATAAAATAATAAGGAATAATAATAACTTAATTGAAATGGGGGGGGGGGGGGGTGGATGTACAACTACCTGTGAAGTCAGTGCCTATCACCACTGAAGTTGCAAGTTCGAATCCCACTCAGGAGATATGCTCTCCATACAACATTATGTGATAAAGTTTGTCAGTGATTTGTTACATGTCGGTGGTTTTCTCCAGGTACTCCGGTTTCCTCCACCAATAAAGCTGATTGCCACGTTATAACTGAAATATTGTTGAAAGTTGCATTAAAGACCATGATCATCATCTTTAATTGTAATATTCTGTACTTCTCAGGGAAACTCCTGCAAATATAAAAGGACAAAATATTGATTGATTGGTTAGTGTTTATCACCAACTTTATCATTATTTCAGCTATATCATGGTATTAACTAATTTTATAAATTTTATAAATTAATTTGATGACAAACGATATCTGGATAATAAACTAAAACTTACATGACACATTTTCTTCTTTGACATCACTTTCTTCAAGTTTATGGCCAAGTGACTTTTTACCACATTCTAACTCCATATTAAAACTCGGATCTGCATAAAGCTTAGAACTCCCTAATGCTTTGCTTGGATGTTTGTTATTCAGTCCTGAAAAATGTGAAAACAAAAGATATTTGAATAAATCTATGATATTCAAAATTGCATTTATTTTGTCAGTGACTTGCGGCAGGTCTGTGGTTTTCTCCAGGTACTCTGGTTTCCTCCACCAATAAAACTGACTGACACGATATAGCTGAAATATTGTTGGAAGTGGCACTAAACACCATAAACCATTTATTTACTGATGTAGATATGGTGTGATTAATTAATATTCGTAATTTGTTTGAATATATATTAGAATTTTTAAAGTTATTCAAGTGCAAATATTTTTTTACAGATTAAATGTTGTTTATTTTTTTAGAAATATCATATTGTATTCTGGGGATCATCATGGTCATGATCGTATACATGGTAGTTGAATTTACAACTACTTGTGCAATCAGTGCCTATCACCACTAAAGTTGTGAGTTTGAATCCCATTCACGTCGAGGCGAACTCGAAACAGCATTATGTGATAAAGTTTGTCAGTGACTTGCAGCAGGTCTGTGGTGTCCTCCACTGATCGCCACGATATAACTGAAATACCATAACCCTAACCATAACCCATATTGTATTCATAATTTTTCTAATCACTTCAATTCACTCATGCGCTAATACAAATTCTTGAATTACTTATGTTCGGCTACTCGTGATGTATTTTTCGATATTCTGAATGCAAGAATAGTTACGTTATTCTGATAAGAAAAAATATCTATTTCTTACAAACTACTAGGAATATCATTGGTTTAAAGTAAATACCTGGAATCTGTGTATATTCAATGCACGGTCAGTAGGCCTCTGGTGTTTTTAATACACGGTTAGTAGTAGAGTTATCTCACCTTTTTCTTTCAAAACAAAGATAGCGTTAAACAACGATACGGCTCAGCATTTCGTCCAGACATCAGACGATGAAATTATAAAATTACATATTAATTAGTTTTGATGCAGTTACATCTAAATCCCATATTCAAATGTAATCAGTAAGATATATTCGCTACACAGTGTGCTAGTGACACACTTTTGCCCCATATGGAATTTACTGACCACGTATATATCGTATTAGTTCACTAATACACTGTGTAACTTATAATATGACACCAAATGAATACAACATATGCTATTTTAAAAAAAAGAAGAAATATTAAGTTAAATCGGTCTAGAAATAATGGTAATATTTGACGACCATAACCTATCAAATTCATACTCACTCTTCCACTGATCATAATCCACTTCTTGTACGGTTTCATCCCAACCATTCAGGAACAAGATTTCCATAAATTTTGGATACCACTGTGGATGTCGTTTAGGGAGACAAGTCAAAAGCATAAATGTTGCACTCTTTTCACCTCTATATCGTTCCTCTTTGCGGATTTCATCACATTCTTCTTCACTTATAAGTACCCCATTTACCTTGTTGGTCAAGTGAGGCAATATTTGATATGGAATAATTTTATCAGCCAGTTTTTCTTCAAAAATATTGATCATACTTTTCCAAATTTCATCTTCCTGAAAATTAACATCTCTATCTTCAATGATATTTATGATCCATTTATAATCTGAAAAATGGAAAAATACGTTTGATTGTGTTTAATGCCACTTTCAACAATATTTCAACTATATAGTGGGAGTCAGTTTTATTGGTGGAGGAAACCGAAGGACCCGGAGAAAACCACCAACCTGTCGCAATTCACTGACAAACTTTATTACATAATGTTGTACACCTCACCCTGATCGAGATTCGAACTAACAACATCAGTGGTGATAGGCACTGATTGCATAGGTAATTGTAAATCCACACGATCACGGCCACGATGGCCCCTTGGAAAAATATATCTAAGAGTAAGGAGGTAATATTTATAATGCGGCTGAACCTTGTTATCTATAACTCAGATAGCTTAGTTAAAATTTAACTTCATCTGTGGTGTAATGGCTCACCTCGAGTGCAGTAGATCATGGGTTGGGTCACATCAAAGACTATAAAATTGGTACTTGCTGCATCTCTGATAAGCACACAGCTTTAAGGAGTAGGAATGTCTGAATGGATCAACCTGTCTACTGGGGGACTGCTCTTTCTGCACTATAAGGATCCTATTAAGCACCATAAGGAGATACCTTTCGACTTTTTTTAACATATTGGTTTCATTATATAATTATAAGTGCAAAATTCTGAATATCTTTTACCACAAAAATGTATAAACTAACATTTTGATGATAAATTTCACTTTAAGAAATACTGAGAAAATGGTCAAAATTGAAAATATAAAATAAGAGCAAGAACACAACAAATTATAAAATTTTGGGAGTACCATCTAGGGGAGAAGTATCTGTGCATATAAGGCCAAGAAAAAAACTAGGGGAGAAGTATCTGTGCATATAAGGCCAAGAAAAAAACTAGGGGAGAAGTATCTGTGCATATAAGGCCAAGAAAAAAACTAGGGGAGAAGTGTCTGTGCATATAAGGCCAAGAAAAAAACTAGGGGAGAAGTATCTGTGCATATAAGGCCAAGAAAAAAACTAGGGGAGAAGTATCTGTGCATATAAGGCCAAGAAAAAAACTAGGGGAGAAGTATCTGTGCATATAAGGCCAAGAAAAAAACTAGGGGAGAAGTATCTGTGCATATAAGGCCAAGAAAAAAACTAGGGGAGAAGTGTCTGTGCATATAAGGCCAAGAAAAAAACTAGGGGAGAAGTGTTTGTGCATATAAGGCCAAGAAAAAAACTAGGGGAGAAGTGTCTGTGCATATAAGGCCAAGAAAAAAACTAGGGGAGAAGTATCTGTGCATATAAGGCCAAGAAAAAAACTAGGGGAGAAGTATCTGTGCATATAAGGCCAAGAAAAAAACTAGGGGAGAAGTATCTGTGCATATAAGGCCAAGAAAAAAACTAGGGGAGAAGTATCTGTGCATATAAGGCCAAGAAAAAAACTAGGGGAGAAGTATCTGTGCATATAAGGCCAAGAAAAAAACTAGGGGAGAAGTATCTGTGCATATAAGGCCAAGAAAAAAACTAGGGGAGAAGTATCTGTGCATATAAGGCCAAGAAACAAACTAGGGGAGAAGTGTCTGTGCATATAAGGCCAAGAAACAAACTAGGGGAGAAGTGTCTGTGCATATAAGGCCAAGAAAAAAACTAGGGGAGAAGTATCTGTACATATAAGGCCAAGAAAATAACTAGGGGAGAACTATCTGTGCATATAAGGCCAAGAAAAAAACTAGGGGAGAAGTATCTGTGCATATAAGGCCAAGAAAAAAATAACCTATGTTTCTGCTAACATTCTTGGTAGGTAGGCTTTTTAATTTTTTTATAAAATTTTCCCTTAGGTTATAAAGGACAAGGATCTAATTTTTCAATAGTGCTTGTCTAAAAATGTGAATACAGTTTGGTAGGGTTAGTGTACGTTTCACAGGTATATATATTTTTTTGGCCTAACCTCAGATAAAAATTCAATTCGGAAAAGTGTTCAATATCTCCATCTCAATGATAAAGAAAACAGACATGGTAAATGTCATCACAATTCAACAAAGAAGTTGTGAACAAAGGGTTCCTATATATTAATATGACTAATTCCAAGGGGTCATGACCTGAATAAATCTCTTCCTATATAAACTGTAAGTGGAGTAGATTATTGGGCTCTTGTATCTCAGTAAGACAAAGTCAATAAAAGGGGCACAACTCTGTACTCAGAAAAAAAGTTTCAATCCAGAAATAATTTCAATATGTTCCATTTTGATGCTGTAGCAATAAAAATCAAGCATGCTAAATGTCAGAAAGTCATTCAACTTAATTTGTAAGAGAAATAGTGATAAGAAGAGCATCTTTATAGCAGAGACAGGATGTACATGCACAACACAGAAAAATGTAAAATAGCAGAAAAAGTTATCCCTATGTGTTAGCTATGCTATGCAGTCATCACAAAAACTACAGGAGTAAGTACACTCAATCTTTTAATCTGACTTTACGGTAATAAAACCTTTAAGCATGAGTTTGGACTCATACTCCAAAAAACACCCAATCAGAACATTGTTAGTGAGTGAGTGAGTGATTGCTGTTTAACGCCAATTCAGCAATTTTTCAGCTATATCATGGCGAGAACAAGTTAATTTTCAATGAGATGATGATGAGGTCCGTTTTGTACTAGACAAACAGGCTGAGTTGGATTTTTATGTGCTAGCTCACTAAAACAACAGTCTGCAGGTAGACATGTTGCTCCACTCAGACACATTATTCTGATTCCGAACCAAACAGTCTTTGCCCTTTCTCCTAAATGCTGCGTGCTTAGCGTAGAAGCAACAAATACCAATTTTAAGGTCTTTGGTTTGACCCGACCGGGGCTGGAACCCAAGATATACTGCACTGCAAAAGTCTGCAGGATTTGCTAATACTAGCTTTTTATTTTGTGGTGACTGGATAGAATAAATCTGATGATACTTATAATGTAATACATGACAGAAACCAAAATGCACGTAAGAAAATAGAGGAACTTAAAGAAACATTTGAATTATTAGATCCTTGGCGAACTTGTTATCCTGTGGATAAAAAGTTCACACGGCGTCAAACCTCTCCTATTAAACAAAGCAGAATTGATTACTTTCTTGTCTCAGAAGATATATTTTCTCTCATGGAGTATACCAAAATAATTCCAGGCTATAGATCTGACCACTCTGCCATTGTTTTTAGTTTTTCTGCCTCTCCTGCTAATCGGGGAAAGGGCTACTGGAAATTTAACTCCCAATTATTGAGGGACTCAAATTATATTGATATAGTTAAAACATGCATAAGAGATACATTATCTGAATACTACTCAGGTGGAAATATTGATGATTTTCTTCATGTTGAATTATTATGTAATGATCAGGTGTTTTTTGAAATATTGAAAATGAAAATCAGAAGTGTTTCCATAGCCTACAGTATAAAAAAATCTCGAGATGAAAAGGAAAAAACATTAAAACTTGAGAATGACATACAAATTTTAGAAAATCAAATGAATTTGAATCCTACTGAGCTTATTCAGGCATCTTTGAATCAGAAAAAGGGGGAATTAGAAAATCGGAGGAGGATATAGTAGAGGGTTTACTTCTTCGATCTCAGGCTAATTGACATGAGAATGGGGAAAGATGCTCTGAATATTTTTGTAAATTAGAAAAAAAGTCCTCTATCAACAAAACCATTTCTGAACTTATCAATGAAAAAGGTAATCATATTTCAGAACAATCAAAAATTCTATTTGAACAGGAACAATATTACAGGAAATTGTATTCATCCAATCATTTATGCGTAGATAATGATTTTTTCTTCCAGCATGATGTCAAATTAAGTGATGAACAAAAAAACCCTTTGGAGGGGAATTTATCATTCAAGGAATGTGGTGAATCTCTTAAATTAATGGAAAATGGAAAAAGCCCTGGGTCAGATGGTTTCACAGTAGATTTCTATAAATTCTTTTGGAACGATATTGGTGCTTTTGTTTTTCGGTCATTATATTTTGGCTATGAAACAGGCCATTTCTCTCAATTTCAGACTCAAGGAGTTATTACTTGTATTCCTAAGGAGAGTAAAGATAGGCGATATATGAGCAACTGGCGTTCAATCAGTTTACTAAATACAGATTTAAAAATAGCTTCTGCAGCAATTGCAAATAGATTTAAACAAGTTTTAGGTTGTATTATTAGTGATACTCAAAAAGGTTTTAATGAAAGACAGATTCATGGGTGAAAATACTCGTCTTCTCTATGACTTAATGCACTATTTAGAAGAAAATGATATGGATGGTTTATTATTAAGTCTCCCAAACAATTGTTTTTGCTCCGTTTCTTATTATTATTTTTATTTTTATTATTCTTATTCTTCTTCTTCTCCTTTCTTTCCGCGGACCATGAACTTGTCCACGGCAGATCTCAGGAACTACTGGACAGAATTTCATGAAACTTGGTGGAGTTATAGATATATGTTTCTAGTTGGTCCTAAAGTTTTCAGCTTTGTGGTAAAGGGGGTCAAAGTCATATTTTGAGGGGTTCAAAGGGGGTGGGGGTTACTATAGAATCCTATGGGAAAGTTGAAATTTCGTACATTAATGTTGATAACTTCTAAATGTATAATGATAGACATAAAATTTGACATAGTGATAGGTCACCATTAGAGGAGCAATTCTGCGTTTTCAAAATTTCGAGATGTCTGCCATTTTCAAAATGGCTGCCAAAATACAGTATAAATAATGGGTGGTAAAAATTCAACATTGTCCGATATCATCAAAATTTGATATGTGGGTAGATAATGATGTCCCGAATTGATTCCCAACATTGAAAAATTTCTACCGGTAGCCATTTTCAAAATGGCCGCCACAATATCGCAAAAATTCAACATTGTCCGATATCATAAAAATTTGATATGTGGGTAGATAATGATGTCCCGAATTGATTCCCGACATTGAACAATTTCTACTGGTCGCCATTTTCAAAATGGCCGCCACAATACCGCACAAATTCAACATTGTCCGATATCATCAAAATTTGATATGTAGGTAGATAATGATGTCCCGAATTGATTCCCGACATTGAAAAATTTCTATCGGTCGCCATTTTCAAAATGGCCACCACAATACCGCACAAATTCAACATTGTCCGATTTCAACGACATTTCATATGTGGGTAGATTATGATGTCCCGAAATGATTCCTGACATCGAAAAATTTCTACCGGTCGCCATTTTCAAAATGGCCACCACAATACCGCACAAATTCAACATTGTTCGATTTCAACGTCCTGAATTGATTCCTGACATTGAAAAGTTTCTACCGGTCTCCCATTTTCAAATTGGCTGACACAATACCACAAAATTTCAAGGTAGCTTTTAATTTATTTTTTAAATCGGTTGTCAGTGGCCAGTTTGGGAGACTTCATAATCGAAAAAGCTTTTGATTCTATTGAATGGAAATTTTTACGGAAAGCTTTAAATAGTTTTAATTTTGGTCCTTCTATTTGCAAATGGTTTGAAACTTTTTATGTAGACTCAAAAAGTTGTGTGATAAATAATGGACATATATCAAACTTTTTCAATCTGGAAAGAGGCTGTCGTCAAGGCGATCCGCTATCTCCTTATTTATTTATTATTGGTGTTGAGTTGCTTTCCTTACAAATTAAATCAAATCCCAAAATAAAAGGAGCATTGGTGAATGATACTGAATCACTTATTAGTCAATATGCAGATGATACATTCCTTGTACTTGATAGTTGTGAGACATCACTTAGGGAGACCCTGATTTGTTTTGAAAACTTTCATAAAGCTTCAGGTCTGAAAATTAATACATCTAAAACAAGGGTAGTATGGATGGGAAATAAGAGGTATTCCAATCAAATTCTTTGTCCAGATTTCAAATTGAACTGGTCTGTATCCAATTTCAAACTACTTGGAATAGATTTTTCTCTTGATCTCAGTTCTATGCCTGACCTAAATTTTAGAAAGAAAATTATAGATGTTTCAAAAATATTAAAAAGCTGGCAACATAGAAAGCTCACCCTTCTTGGGAAGGTAACCATGATAAAAACACTTGCACTTCCAAAACTTATTCATTTACTTACCTCACTGCCAAATTTAAAACAATCACTGTTTAATGATCTAAATAAACTATTTTTTTATTTTATATGGGATGAGAAACCAGAAAAAATCAAACGAAATACACTCATAGCTGATTTTGAAGATGGAGGGTTCAAAATGATACATTTACAACAGTTCTATGCCTATCTCAAAATAAGCTGGATAAAAAGATCCTTTTCCAATTTGAAAGGTGGCTGGCAAAAAATCATGGCAAAGAATATAAAATATTATGGGGGTGAAAGAATTTTTTCCTTACAAAAGGAAAAGATCCTTGAAATTTCTAAAATATTCAGTAACCCATTTTGGAAAGATGTCTTTTATAGCTTGTATTTAGGAAAGCCACTTGTAAAATTGAATATAAAGGAGTGTTTATCGCTTGATCTACTTAACTTTGTATCAATTGATGATTTCCCTTTTTATATGAGATGGGAAAATGCAGGTGTAACAAACTTAAATCATATCATGGATACTGTTACAAAAAATTTCTTGACTTTTGAAAAGATTAAAACATTAATTAAAAGTAACAACTTCATTCGATATTACACATTAATCTCAAACATTCCTACTGATATTAAAAAGTGTTTAAAAGATAACATTGATAATATCAATACAGAAAATTTTCATCCAAAAGATGACTTTTTAGACAGACTAATAAATACAAAAAGTTTAAAGTTTGTATATATTACTTTAGTCTTTACTGAAGAAATACTTGGGATTGACATTGCAGACTGGTCTATATATTTTTGAATTCTTAAAAAGTGTTGTAGAGATACATATCTGATCAATTTTCAGTATAAGTTTTTACATAGAGTTATACCTACTAATACCTTTTTATTCAAAATTCATATTAGAGACACAAAATTGTGCTCATTTTGCAATGTTGAAGATGAAACGGTTGAACATTTATTTTTTACTTGTCCTTTGATATTTCCTTTCCTGAGGGCTTTCTATGACTGTCTTAAATGCTATTTTCACAATAATGAATTTCACAAAGAACAATTTTTGCTTGGATTTAAAGAAGAAAGTTTAACTCTTAACTTGCTGATCCTTATAGCTAAAAATTATATATATAAATGTATACTAAAAGAAAAAATTCCAAATATCATAGAATTGAAGTATCGAATTAAAAATCACAATTCACTTGAACAATATATAGCCATAAAGAACAACAATTTAAAAGGTTTTGAAAAATACTGGACCCCAGTGAAACATGCTTTTCCAGATTTTTAACTACGGATAGGTACCTGGGTATACTACATTATTTATGTTTATGTATTTTATTTGTATCAATTAGGAGTA